>LAPY01001755.1:14527-38831 GCA_000970635.1 Eragrostis tef
GGCGGAATCGCCATGGCCAGCCAAGCTCGCGAGAGAGCGCCGCGGCGAGGAGAGCCACGCCGCCACCATCCTAGCGCCCGCGCGAGCTCGCGGTGGCACGCTCTGGCGGCGGCGCGACCGGGAGATGGGTGGGAGCGGCGGGGGGGGGGGGGGGGGGGGGGGGGGGCGGGGGTTCCGCCCGTGCCGCCCATATTTTCACGTTCTACTGAGTAGTAAGCTAAATGCTTTTATGAAAGCTCCGATGATCTAATTGCTAGTATTTGAAAGAGAAGCATATATTTTCAATCAATTTGAGTGGAAGTGCAGGCGTATATTTGAATCTGGTAATGCGGTGGTATTCATGCTAGTTCACAGCTCTCAGTCACAGTCAACGACCTTTGCCATGTTTCTCATTTCTGGTACTACTGTACAGAAATCACTTTGCAGAGCACAGTTTGTAACCGGGAAAGCAGAGCACACTGCAAGTCACTCCGTTCAGCGGAGGCGCGGGAACCGGCGAGCAGGTACCAGAAGCTCTGCCTGTACGGCACCCACAGCGCGGCCTTACCCCGGCTGCCACAGCTGCAGCCTCCGCCGAGTCGACGAGCCGGTTGACCCGGGTGTAATTGTTACAAAATGGACTTTTTTGAAAAAGTTTATCACATTTGTAAAAATTACCCTTGATCCGGTACCGGATGGGCCTGACAAATCCGAGCCCTCGATGATGTAGGCTTTAATTGCGCGGCTGGCAAGAGAAATGGGCTCACAAGATGTCTCAGCGCCCAAATGCTTATAGATGGGCCGGGCCTGGTCCATCCGACCCAAGTAAAGAATCGCTCGTTCCCGGAATTCCTATAAATAGCGCGCGCTACTGGAGCTTCCGGGTAGCGCGCTTCTAGATCGTGCCGGAGAGAAACGAACGGCGGACGGCTGAACACCTGGATCGTCTTCCTCCTCTCGTCTCTCGCCCGCACGCCGCCGCCCATTTCGCCGTCGTGCGTGCCTGCCGATTCTTCCCTTCGGGCAGCTACTCCTTCCCTGCTCCCCTCCTGCTGGTTTGCCCCGCCGCCGCTCCTCCCTAGCCAGGACCTCCCCTGGTGTGAATCAGAGTCGAGCTCCGCCTCCATCTCTTCCTCTGAAACATTCCTTATTTGTGTTTATGGTGGAACAATCTGTTTGTTAGATGGAACAATTCGTTTCTATAATGGAACAATTCCTTTATTCTTTGGAACAATATGTTTGTTTGGTGGAACAATTTCTTTCTTCCTTGGAACAATCAGTTTCAATTTCTGGAACAATGGGTTCCATGGCCAGAACAAGCATTCATCCGCTTGTTCCTTGGAGGTCTGAACAGCGACGAGGCTGGGGCATTCAGGGGTGCACTACGTGGTGCCACAAGGCGGCGCGCGGCGCGGAGATAGGGATGAAAACGGTGAAGGAAATTCCCGATTTACCGATGATTGTTTTTGAAAAAACAAAAAATAGGAAAACGATTATAGGAAATACGGAAACAGAAATGGAAACGAAAAAATCTATACAAAAACGAAAATGAAAATGATAGAGAGATTTTTCGATCGAATTTACGGAATATCATGTTATCTCGAATTTCCGTCAAAAATACCATATAAGATGACTCATGTGGAAACGATGACTCGCACGAAAAAATAGTGACCGTGATTTTGACATGGTACTAATTAATTACGGTAATTTCTATTCAAGTATAGCTGAGCTGCCTCTTAGTTGATTGATTGTCTTGTATGAACTTGATTAGGCCATTCACATATTAGTTTTTAATTTATTTAATTATGTGTTTGCTTATGTCAATATGAGTAGTTTATTACATATATTAGAGCTCGGTATTTTCGATCACAACTATCGTCTTCCGACCGATATCGATATCTTTTCGTTCTGATAGTTTCGCTTTCGATATTCTGACATTTTCGGTTCCGTTTTCATTTTCGAGGCTACCGGTTTCGATTTTGTTTTCGACTAAATAATAAAGTTAGGAAATAATAATGATATATTTCGACCGTTTTCATCCTTTGGCGGAGAGGTGCAGCGGCCGCGGCGCGAGGCACAGCGGCGGCAGAGCGAGGCGCAGCTGGACGACGCAGCTCCCAGTAGCTTAGCAGGCCGTGGGCCGCGCTATTCCCAGGCTACGCGTAGCGCGCGCTGGGCATAGGCGGTCCCCTCGCTCCTCGTCTTCCAGACCGATCCAAAGTTCCAACCCGAATCGAAACCTCGCCGCCGCCGGAGCTCCACCGACCAGGGAGGGGCTCACCATGGCGCCGCCACCGCCGTCGCCGCTGGAGCTCATCGACGACCTCGCCGCCGAGCTCTTCCTCCGCCTTCCCCCGGACGAGCCCGAGCACCTCGTGCGCGCATCACTCGTCTGCAAGCCCTGGCTCCGCATCATCTCCGACCCGGCCTTCCTCCGCCGCTACCGCGCCTTCCACCGGACGCCGCCTCTGCTCGGCTACATCCAGAGGCGCGGAGTCGCCGAAGGAGATTCCGATCCCCACCTCATTCCCACCACGGCGGTACCCCTCGGCCCCAATCCCCCCTTTCGCCGGGCCCTCGACTGCCGCCATGGCCGCGTCCTCGTCCACGTGTATGGCGGGGGGGGGGGGGGTGACCGCCAGGTCGTGCCGGATGCTGACATCGACTGGCTCATCTACACAGCCGCTGTGTTCTGTGCGGTGAGCGGCTGCGACCACATCGACTGCCACGGCGGCCCATTCCGCGTGGTCTTTCTTGCACCGACGACCACGACGAACTCGTTAAGGCGAGCGTGTACTCATCTGAGACCGGTGCGTGGAGCATACCAGTATCTCTTGGCAATGATTGTGAAACCTATGTCCAGCATAGGCGAGCTATTATAGATGCTCTCAAGAAGAGCAATCGTTCCGCTAACACTAGGGTCACGTACCCACCCCACGTGGACGTTTCAGATATATTTACGATGCTGCCGCTCGTTGCCCAGTCGTCTTGGCCTCCAATCGTTAGGCTCCTTTAATCCCTCACTACCCATGGGTTTCTTGTTAAGCCAGGTTCCTCTGCGCGCCGACCAAACACCTGAGCCAGCTGACCGATGTGACCTATCAAGACAGTAGATAATATAATTTTTTCCTTCTGAACGCTCCCCCTGGTAGTCGGTGGGTCGGTGGGCTAGCATCAACACTATTTTATTTGGCTCACCACATCGGAAATATCCGGCCCCTGGTTCGTGTTGATGTCGTGTTTCTCTGTTTGTTCACCGGTGTTTTGTTGTACTTAAGTCCAAGGCACGTTGTTTGTGGTACATTTGTGCGTAATTGAGGTCATTTTTTTATCATCCATGAACAACAAATTCAACTGTTTTAATACGGGGACCTGTTGCATTCTATCTCGATTCTCCGGAATTGACGTTGTGTAAGACATCAAATTTACACTACTGTCAACTTATTTATTTGTGTAAAAATGATATCGTTTTCAGCATGGAGGCAATATATCGTATGTACACAGCATTTTCACCGGCAGCGACGGCTCGCTCAAATCACGCCCTCGTCTTCCACAGCACCGTCTGTATGTACACAGCATTTTCACCGGCAGCGACGGCTCGCTCAAATCACGCCCTCGTCTTCCACAGCACCGTCTGTATGTACACAGCATTTTCACCGGCAGCGACGGCTCGCTCAAATCACGCCCTCGTCTTCCACAGCACCGTCTGTATGTACACAGCATTTTCACCGGCAGCGACGGCTCGCTCAAATCACGCCCTCGTCTTCCACAGCACCGTCTGTATGTACACAGCATTTTCACCGGCAGCGACGGCTCGCTCAAATCACGCCCTCGTCTTCCACAGCACCGTCTGTATGTACACAGCATTTTCACCGGCAGCGACGGCTCGCTCAAATCACGCCCTCGTATTCTAATGTGAAGGCCACTGACATAACTGAAAACTGAAAAGAAAGCAAAGGATCATTCTTTTTGCTGTTTAAATTCTGTCTTTGATTTGCAAAAGAAGTTCAGTAGGTGCTGAAGAACAACAAGCGCTGGCCTGGTCAGCTTGAGATGAGATGAGACATGGTCAATGCATCAAATCAGTTCGCTAATTTATTTGCATTTTTCGTTCTATAATACGATGACGACCTTTAATGCCTTGAGTTTGACAGTTTGTAAACCAGAGTGATGTCACTACTATCTGTGTTGAATTTGACATCATACAACACACATTGCTATTTTCTTTTATTCCGTAATAAACCAGATTATGATCGTACGTAACATATAATCAGCCAAATGATCCGTGCTAGATCAGAGCTGTTTTAACATGTAGCCACTAACTTCGACCCTCCCTGCTGGCCTGATGAGATAAACGACATTATGATCTTAGTAGCATGTCTATGCGACAAGTATTACTTTGGCTCTCAGAAATGATACTTGACAACGGCTATGGATTAGTCAGCTCTGTCGCTGCTGTACAACTAGCAGAGAGTTTTACACACAATAAGCACAGAGTATAGGACATAGTGAAAAGGCAACGTGTTGATGTATTCATTACAAAAATGCGTAAGTAATTAATCCAAATGGAGATACTAGAGGTAGCATAATATTTTTCCCCAACGCGTTTTCATCCTCACAACAATTCCTGCACCGATCTTGTCCTCCCTCCTCTTGGGTTCTCTTCATCTTCTGAAAGCAACATGTCCATACTCTTGTCCCCGGTTCTTATGTTGCGTCTCCTCTTCACACCTTGTTGCCACGACCGCAGACTGGTGCTCTGTGGCCTTCCTTTCTTCTCAGGTCGTAAAGGGCAATGCAATGAAATCCCTGGTTTATCCAAACCCGTTGTTTGAATATTACTATTGTGTGTATTTGACTTGTCCCTTGAAGCACTCCTTGCCTTCTCCATGGCTTCCATCAGTGACGTGTATTCCTCATCTGGTATGTCTCTTGTTGTTGCAAGTTCCATTGCCATTTTTACAAGCAAGGAACGTCTTGCTTCCTCAGTCCCGTGGTTTGGTGCAGCTCCTGCTGTCATCCCATCACCAGATCTGCTTGCTGCCTTTGTCCACCGTTTCATTAAGTTGTGCTCAGGTATTGAACGCTGGTCGAGATGCACCAGCACCTATAAAGTTATTTTTGTGAGAATACGCTGATGTTGTTTCATAATTTAAGTCAATCAAAAATTTTATGTTTCTTGTGTCAGGTTGCTTACCTTAAGTTGGTGGCGGCACAACGTCCCCATGTGTTCATAAAGCCCACACATGCAGCTGGATTGTTATCCTCACTTGTGTGTACCAGGATGAACTTCCCATCCACACTTGTATCTGCTATTGCATATGCTCCTGACTCATATAACTCCCGTAGGAAATGTCCAAGCATGGTTCTTGTGTAAACTTCCTTTGCATGTTTCTCGATCGGCACATTGAAATGTGCTGCTTTTCGTTTCTGCAGAAAAAGCATCATAATTTGTTGTTATATCTTGTTTCACAACCCAAACGTTAATTCATATCTTGTGTAATCTTTGCCGGTACTTTATGTTTTTTACTGCTTTCTTGGTGCAAATTTGACTAGATGCTAAAGAAGATTTTGTTACATACCAGCTTAGTCAAATGCTTCTCCTTGTCCTCCTGATCTTGCCTGTCGTATTGAAATTCTGAGAACTTTCTCACAAAAAGATGCATTGGAGCTGCTCTTGGAATGTATTTCTTTAGCATGTGATTTGCGCTCTCGCTTCGTTGGGTGCTTGTCATCCCTGCACAGAATACTCCCATGAAGTACGGTTTTGCCCATTTTGCCCTCTTCCTGAATAACCTCTTCAAGTATCTGTTCCCTCCCAGGTTGTACTTATGCAGCAGTGATATCCACCCAAACTCGAATCTTCTCCTTGACGTGACGTATGTAATTAAGTGGTGGAATTCTTTCTTGAATGTACTGTACTTGCTGTAGACATGTCCTAGGTATTCCTTGGCTTTCTTGAGCACGTGCCATCTGCACCAACGGTGTCTTGCTCTTGGTATGGTTGTCTTTGCAGCAGCCTCCATCGCGGCGCATTGGTCTGCCACACAGGTTTTGTCGTAGACATTGTTAGCGATAAAAAGTTGCATACTGAACTCAATTCATGCTAGTAACGCCATACAAATTGATGTATTTTTTTTATATGTTTTTCCTATGGAGAGAAACTATCACGGGAATCCATACCTGTCAGAATGGTTACTGGTGCCTTTCCACCCATGATGCTCAGATATTGTGAAAATGCCCACTCAAAGTCTTGTGTTGTCTCACTTGTCAGCAGCACACCCCCAAATACCGTAGACTGAAAATGGTTGTTCACACCGACGAACAGTCCGAAAGGCATGTTGTAAAGGTTTGTTCTGTATGTTGTGTCAAATGTGAATACATCTCCAAAGCTTTTGTAGTCTAACTTGTTCTTTCCAGTAGACCACAACATTGATTTAATCCTCCCTTCTTTGTCCACTTTCAGCCTCACATCCATCAGCGGATCCTTAGTCTTCATCTCCTCCAAAAGTTGTTGTGTCTTTCCTATATCGTCCTTAATGTTTTCCTGTGCTAGTTTTGCACATACTGAACGAACTACCTCCTTACGAATAGTTGAACTTCCATCTGTGACACCCAGTATGCTACAAACTCTTCCAATGCTTACATTGTTCTCTCTTAGCTTCCTGATGAAGTCCTTGGTTCCAAAATCGATGTGACCATGTGATGGCCATTGCTTGTTTTCACCACAGCTCTCTGACAGAGGATGGCTGTGATCACCAACAAATCTGGTTATGTACCAACTATGGTCCTTTGTTCTCAACAACCGGATCATTGCCTTGCACTGTGTACGAATGGAGTTTGAATCTTCATGCTCTGGTCTCCCCTGTATGCATTTAACAGAAATAGGTTCAGTAATTTTGTCAAACAAACATGTGTCCTGCAAGTTGTTTAAGTAAGTATCCACTAAGTTATCATCTATTCCTCACCTCACAGGAACATACAATGTTCATTTTGGTCATGTACTCGTTGTCATTTGTCCTACTTCTGCCGTATCTTATACCGAATCCAATCTCCCAGGAGTACAAGTTGTAGAAGTCCCATGCTTCCTGGCACGAGTTGAACACGGTGCCCATTGCTGGATAGAAAACTGGTTTTTCGCCTCTTGTTGCTGCATCTCTTATTGCCTTTGCCATAGCACTCTCTAGACCTGTACTGATCCTTGAATCTGGCCCTTTGACAGCTCTACTCCTGTATGAAGTATTCTATTTACATTCAACAATGCTGGTGGCTGTATTTGAGTAAATAGTATTCTAGCCAATTCTATCTGTACCTTCTTTTTGCACGTACTGGTGTGTATACTAGTTGCCCTGTCTTTTGCCATTGATTAAATATGTTTTCTGCAGGCTCTCATCTCCCTGGATGTCTGGGACCCTGTTTATGCCACAGAAAGAAATCAAGTTCAGCAAAAAATAGAGAAGTGCAAAAACTGGTTCTTAAAACTTTTCACTCGATGGATCACAGATGCATTACATGCCCTTTGATGACTCTAGTTTTTTTTTTTTTGCCTGGCTTGCCTGTCGTATAATCTTGTTGTAGCTGATACGGATAGGGTGTTCTCTAACATAAACAAGCATGACAGCATAACTATGTTACCATGCTTTCTCCGGGAAACTAAGCGCAAAAAAATAGTATATACCCCATACAGCTCATTCATGCCAATATAACCAAAATTGACATCAGTCTAAACTAAGTAAACCCAAATTGATTTGCACCCAATTGTTTCCCTAACCTTAGGGGTACGTACCCCCACTACGTGGACGGTGACGATCTCTTTGAGATCCTCAAGGAAGTGTTGCTGAGTTGGCAGCAGTCCTGCTTATGTATCATCAGCTTGGTTTATCTACCGGCATCTGCTAATCCTCAATGCAATTAGTGCAAAATTGAACAGGAGTTCAACCAAATTGATCGGTGCAAAATTGTGTGACTAAAATTTGTTACAATCTGATTCATCCAAGACAAGCATAGTTTATGACATTTCCAGTAGTTTCCTTTTTGTCCACATTCTTTTATATTGGAATGAAACAGCAGGAGAAAGACAAACTAATTCATACTTAAAGCTTGTCATTCAGCAGAAGAGAACCCAGCTGGATGAAGAGCTATTCTAGAGATTTCAGCATTATATTTCTGCAGTTGTTTTCATTTTTGTTCCTACCACGTGGATGTAACCCAAGGTTCCAAGCTATTCTAGTGCTTGAGTACTCTGTTTTATGTGGTGCCGACATTTGCTTGGCAAAAAGAGACCGAAAATAATATCTATTTTAACCGTCAGTGAAACAGTCAGTGCGTATTAACAACCAGGATTCATACAAAAAGAGGCTCCTTTCCGTGCACATAACTGCATTTGAATCCAGTTCAAAAAAAAATGCATTTGAATCGTCATGTCCTAACTGAATAGTTTTGGGTGCCTACTGCAACAGGACTAGCTAGACGAACCAATTCATACATAAAACTTGCCATTCAGTATTTTCCCTTTCATCCCCACTCTTTTATAATGGGATGAAACATATTGGTGATATCAATTTAGTTATTGCTGTTCCCAATCTCACCCATCTACTGATTGCATCTAAGCCATTAGCATAAGGTTGGTTCCCGGAATGAAAATCAGTGGACGGAACAACATCAAACCAGCAAATACAAATCGTTATTGCTACATGTTTATGCTCTTTCTAATCTTAAGAATCAACGAGTAATTTCTTAATCATGCACCCTTTACTCAGATCTGGAGAAGGGCTAGAGCGATGTACCTTACTTTTTTTTCCTGGATTTTCGCCACTCATGCCGCCAGCCCAACGGAGCAAGACCAAGCGATCCGCTTTGTTTCCACTGCCGGAGAAACGGAGGTCGCGATGTCTGCCTAAACTCTCGCTGGTGGGCGCCGCCCGCTCTGCTCGGCTATAGGAACGCCGGTCTACCAATTGCCTCGTATATGCCTACCCTTCAATATCTACCGTCATTTTAGGATCCAAAGGCTCTGCCCATGCACAACGGATGGGCCACATCCGAACCGACGAATTGTTATCCGACGCTCCGCAAGCTTTCTTCTACCTCTCGACGGCCGGAGGTCGTTTCTAAATTCATCAGACATGGCTTAACTTCGATTCGATCCCTTGTTTCTATTGCCGAATCATGACCTCTAAATTAGCTGTATCCACTAAATATCCGACGCTTGCATAACCAAACTGCCAAACAGAGGAAGAAAAATGATTATGCAGATTTCGTACCTCGGATTCGCGCCTGGACCCCCTGATCCGTGCAGCATGTTGCCCCTTAGAGCTACTTGTGATTCTAACTCGATCGCCGACGGTCTTGTTTCCACTCTTTCTCCACGGAGGCGGTGGTTCTGATTGCATCCACCTCCAACGAGGCTTTCCTTCCTTTCTCCTCCGCTGCTCCCCACAGCAAGCTTGTTGCACAATGCTCTCCTGATGAGAGTCGGTCTCCCTTGTGATCCAAGTTACACCCCATCCCGCCCAGGCCTCTACGCACAAGCGTCAAGCACGCGTGTCAGCCTCTGCACATTTGTCAGGAATCCACTTTCGAATTTGATTTTCCCGCGCTATTAAGCTCCGCCACGTCGGCAATGGTTTACCGTGTAACATCGGTCTGAGGCGATGGCAAGAGGTAGCCGTCCCACGAATCTTGACACAACTGCCTTCTTTCTCACCGTTGGATAAAGTGTGGGTACAGGCCCCTAAGGTTAGTGCATCCGCGTTGTCTCAAGAAGTTCGGTGGATGGCACTACACACCCTATGTGCAGCCTAGGCGAGGTGCTGTGGTCGGAGATGACATCTTCTTCACACTTCGGGATGCTAACGCAATCATCAAGTATGACTATCGCAAGAATCGCTTATCCATGATTAACCCACCATCCAAGGGCGCGCACGACCTTGCCCTCATGGAATTGGGGGACAGTTCACTGGGGTTTGCCTACATTAAGGGTTCCACCCTTTATCTGTGGTCAAGGAAGGTAAATTCAGAAGAAGCCGCAGACTGGGTGAAATGCAGGGTCATCGAGCTGGAGACGATGGTACCTGTTGCTAAACCCAGTGACAGAGCATCTGTGGTTGGTGCTGCAGAGGGTGTGGGTGCCATTTTCGTGAGCACAGGTGTTGGCTTATTCACTATCAAGCTCAATTCAGGGCAGGTCAAGAAGGTAGATGGGCCTGAGGTCTACTTTAGCATCTTACCTTACATGAGCTTCTACACTCCTGGTAATGGTCATTTCTTATCTGTTAACTGTTAGCTTGTGTTTGTTTCTTTGCCTGGTCCTTGAATTTGAACAACTAGTTGCAATGCCTAGTATAATATCGTTTATATTGACGTGGAGACATTGCCAAAGACAATATGTGTGTGCTAGAGCAAACTGAATAATTTATTTATAATTGGTCCAAACTTGAGTTCTGAAATTTCACTTGTCCAGGGTGTACCTGTGAAAAACTTGTTGCTCTAGGATTATCCTGTTACCTTCAGATTTTTGTTAAAGTATGCTATGTTATTTTCTAGCATAGCTGAACCTGCAAATCAAGCCAGTCTTGCAAGCTCATGAATTGGATCTAGTTAAGTTCATGAATTGTTTCTAATCCATGGCTCATCAAAGTCTGAATGCTGAGCTTGACAGGTTGTTCTAATTTTTGTGCATTGCACCTTTTCAGATTGTGGCAAAACCATCGCTGGCAAGTCCAAAGACTCACTGATCTCTGATGCGCCACTCAACTGAAAGACATTTCCAAGTTGATGAATCCGTCATATAGAGTCTATTGCTGTTGGCTTCTTGCAGAGCTATTCTGTGGTTTCTTTTCCGTTGAACAGTCTAAAGTAGGAATGCTGCATGCCGTTGTCGTCAAATTTGGTCGTCTTAACGAATTTATCCTGAGCATATGTCAAAATGTTGTAATATTTGCGGCATGTCTATGTTACTGTTTAGGTAATGCTTGAAGCAGCTACTTGTGACTGGCTTTCCCCTGGCATGAATAATTAATATGACACCCAATGTTGGTTTTATGACATTAGGCAGGTTGTCAAGTAGCAAGTTCAAGCTTTTGGGACATACAAAGAATTACTAATATCCAAGTCAAAATTTAGGTTTCTTTTAGTACAAACGTTTTCTATCAATGAATTTGATGTGGGACTCGAATGTTTTACTGTGAACTTGGGAGATTGTTTTTTTTTTCATTCGTATGCTGACTGACTATTTGGAGTTGTTTTTGAATTTGGGTATAAGACGGGATATTCTTCGGTTTGAAAACTTTCTGCCTACAGCTATCCTTGAAAACCAAGACCAGATACATCATTACCCTGAATGTTATTTTCCATTTTAAATAAAGAAATTAATCAGCTAAATTCTAGATGTGGTCGATGAAGTCTTGAGGGCGCGTTCGGCGTCCTCTCCTCTAAAATTTTGAGAGGTCTAAACAAAAAAATATTATTTTAAACAAAGTTTAATTACAAAACTAACTGCAGAACCTCCGGTCTAAATCGCGAGACGAATCTAACGAGGGTAGTTAAGCCGTGATTAGACAATAGTTACGGTAGCATTACTGTAGCAAAACATAGATTAATTAGGCTCATTAGATTCGTCTCGCAAAGATGTACCCATCTGTAAAAAGGTTTTATCATTAGACTTTATTTAGTACTCTTAAATAATAAGATTCTCAGTAATGTTAACATAAAGAGGCCTCTAAATCCTGGCACCGAACGCGCCCTGAGTGGAAGCCAGGCTGAAAGCATTTAGGAAACCAGAAGCCTCCTGCAAAATCTGTGGTGAGGCATCAGAAAATTCTTGCGAACAATTTGAAAGGTGAGGATATTTCTCAAGCGCCGGAGTGCAGTTTGATATAAATTGATAATGTAGTACTCGGGTGAACTCACAGGTTGTCACGGCATACGATCTTTGTTAGCTTTTTCATATCTGTTACGTATATACAGAAATCACTTTACAGTGCACAGGCTACACACTGCATAACTTCTCTCTCACACACAACACACGATCATGAACCCCTGCCTAGATAGATTGTGTAATCCTAGAGCTAAATCTATCAGCGCATCAATAAGAACTAATCAATCATTTAATCTCACTCTAACCTCAACTAACTAAATAGGAGTGATAATCAGCTGAAATGCAGGTTACTTCTGTGTTCTGTTCAGCTCAGGTGCGGGAACGCGAGGTCCCTGGCGAGCAGGTAGCGGAAGCTCTGCCTGTGCGGCACCCACTCGACGACCTTGCCGGACGACCTGCCCCCTCCCCGCCGGCACCGCTGCACCGCCGTGCGCAGGCTCTCCGGCAGGACCCTCTGCACGGCGTCGACGAGCCGCGCCCTTTTAGTACAAACGTTTTCTATCAATGAATTTGATGTGGGACTCGAATGTTTTACTGTGAACTTGGGAGATTGTTTTTTTTTTCATTCGTATGCTGACTGACTATTTGGAGTTGTTTTTGAATTTGGGTATAAGACGGGATATTCTTCGGTTTGAAAACTTTCTGCCTACAGCTATCCTTGAAAACCAAGACCAGATACATCATTACCCTGAATGTTATTTTCCATTTTAAATAAAGAAATTAATCAGCTAAATTCTAGATGTGGTCGATGAAGTCTTGAGGGCGCGTTCGGCGTCCTCTCCTCTAAAATTTTGAGAGGTCTAAACAAAAAAATATTATTTTAAACAAAGTTTAATTACAAAACTAACTGCAGAACCTCCGGTCTAAATCGCGAGACGAATCTAACGAGGGTAGTTAAGCCGTGATTAGACAATAGTTACGGTAGCATTACTGTAGCAAAACATAGATTAATTAGGCTCATTAGATTCGTCTCGCAAAGATGTACCCATCTGTAAAAAGGTTTTATCATTAGACTTTATTTAGTACTCTTAAATAATAAGATTCTCAGTAATGTTAACATAAAGAGGCCTCTAAATCCTGGCACCGAACGCGCCCTGAGTGGAAGCCAGGCTGAAAGCATTTAGGAAACCAGAAGCCTCCTGCAAAATCTGTGGTGAGGCATCAGAAAATTCTTGCGAACAATTTGAAAGGTGAGGATATTTCTCAAGCGCCGGAGTGCAGTTTGATATAAATTGATAATGTAGTACTCGGGTGAACTCACAGGTTGTCACGGCATACGATCTTTGTTAGCTTTTTCATATCTGTTACGTATATACAGAAATCACTTTACAGTGCACAGGCTACACACTGCATAACTTCTCTCTCACACACAACACACGATCATGAACCCCTGCCTAGATAGATTGTGTAATCCTAGAGCTAAATCTATCAGCGCATCAATAAGAACTAATCAATCATTTAATCTCACTCTAACCTCAACTAACTAAATAGGAGTGATAATCAGCTGAAATGCAGGTTACTTCTGTGTTCTGTTCAGCTCAGGTGCGGGAACGCGAGGTCCCTGGCGAGCAGGTACCGAAAGCTCTGCCTGTGCGGCACCCACTCGACGACCTTGCCGGACGACCTGCCCCCTCCCCGCCGGCACCGCTGCACCGCCGTGCGCAGGCTCTCCGGCAGGACCCTCTGCACGGCGTCGACGAGCCGCTCCGGCGAGAGCTTGGCGTCCCTGGCGTACGCCTCGACGAGCTTGGGCAGCAGCACCCGGTGCTCCTTCCACACGCCCACCGTCGCGCGGATGTACTCCTCCCTCGCCGCCTCCAGCTGCTGCGACAGCCGCTTCGGGGTGTACACCCTCACCTGCATCCATTGCAGAAACATAGGTGAGCAAAACAAGGAACGGCAATGGCAATCATGTGTCGAGTACTTTCGTGAACAACATCGGTAACATTCCCTTCTTTTTTCTTTTTTTTTTGAAAGAAGCATGAGCAACATTCTTGCATGGTGCACTACATACACACTCCACAGGAAAGGAAAGTGGATACTTGGTAAGCTTCTTTTATCATTGTGTTCGTGGCAGGGCTCACCCAGCTTTATCACTTTTAGAAACATCTGTACATTACTTCTCCACTAGGTCTGGTTGCTACCATAGGTCTTTGTTTGAGAGTTCCCAGGGATCACATTGTCGAATAATACTGATAACTACTAGTTTCATGGCTTTGTGTTCTGTCAGCTTAAAGGAGGGCGTGTTCTCACCGCGGGATCGGAATGGCTCCCTGAACAAAGGGCAAAGCGCAAAAGAGGCTCCGATTGATGAACGGCAAAGGCTTGCCACTCGCTCCCTGCTTTGCTCGCCCTGCTTTTGATTCTCGGGTGCAACAAAGTCCGCAGCCACTGCTCGCATTAAAAGGATCAAACGGGTTCAATTAGCAGGCTAAACTTTCATCATTTGTGCAGGAACATTGTATCTTTGACCAAATGATGTACTAGCCAATACGTACATGTCCGGAACAGTGGGTGCTGCACCCAAGAACCAGCCCCTGGATGACTGCAGCGTTGATGGTGCGCCCAGCGATCTTGCATTCAGCCTGGAGTGAAAAACATTTGTGTCAGTGATGTATGTTCGGAGAAATTGTTTGTCTTCTTCGAGAAGGTTTTTGATGGTTGCCAGAGGGTGAGGTTCTGCTTTACCTTGACAAGAAGTGATGTCTTCTTCAGATGGTTCTGTGGGATGCCATACTTCAGGTAGGCCTGTGGAAGTTAGTGCCAAGGGATCATTAACATGCAGAGAAATGAGTGCCCTGGACAGTTACTATACATCAGTAGGTGCTACTAGGACATTACATGCATCAACAAGGCATTGTGTATGTTGATCCAGAATGCGAGCTTCTCTTCGTTCGTCATCCTCCTCAGATCGACTGTCTCTAACCTATAAAGAATCAACCTGAAATGTGCAGGTGCACACATACTTCAGTGCTGAACAGAAGAACACAACATTTTGATCATTTGAAATTACAGCAACAGTAAGAACAACTCACTTATACGTTTGGAGCAGATCTTCAGCTTCTCTCAGCCTTCGACTGTCATGGGAAATTGACGGGACCTCAACCATTGTATTGTACGGTCCACTGAACTCCTTCAGACCCTCAACATGGAACGGGTTGATCAACCGGGAGTCGAGAGTCGCTTCCCTCCTGCAACTGGGACTCCACATGTCCCCAAGGTACTGTGGGGAGACCACACTCGTTGAGGAGAATGACGAGGTCGGCGACGATGATGGGCGATGGTGAACCAGAGGAGGATCAGCCAGCTTGCAGTACACTCCTGCCATGCACCTGACCATCTCCTCAGAAAGGTTGTTGGGGGTTTCAGGGATGTGGTCAGCTACATTAGTCCCCAGATAGTCAGCCAAGCTTACCACTCCTGACGTAGTAGCCTCCCCTTCCTGCTTATATACAACCAGAACAAATGAAATCAGAATCTTATAGAGTTTCCGAAGGTAATCGACAATCTAAATCAAACTCAAAACAAAAGTAACATCTTCTGAATATTGGACATGTTCAATTGAAGTGTATGTTTCTGCCAGTTATTTTGATACATATACTTCTGATCAATATACTGTACTTAACTGTATCAGCAAACTGAGCAAAATTCAGGACTCCAAGAACTTTGAGATTATAGCATTACCTCCAAGAATGAGAAAGGTTGAGAGTGGCACGATCGAAGAGCCCTCGCAAGACTGTCCTCTGTGGGTGATATCCTGGATGAACATACTCCACGGAACGACAGCGCGGATTGGCTGCGGAGGCCAATGTCAGCATCCATGGTCCTCCTGGGGCATGTCGACGGCGAACAATCGTCCACCGAACCATGCCTTCCCTTAGTAAGCGGTGGGCAGCTGTAATGTAGCACTGGATCACCTCCTCTCCTCAGAGGGCCTTTCGCCTTCGGTGTTTCTTCGACTTGTGAAGACCGTGAGCTGACCGACAGCTTTGACGCCTCCCTATGAGCATCTGAAGAGGGCAATGTGGGTGTTTGTTGCTGCTGCTGCTGCTCAAATGCTTTCCTGTAGAGTGTTAGCAAATGCTGCTCCAAGTGCTTGATCTCCAGCTCCAATGTGGCAACCTCCCTTATCAGTTGAGCAGCCGGCTGCTGATTGGGAAAAAATAAGTACTCTGAATAATAAGAGGATTAAACACGAACTTATCAGGTAATAAAGAAGGCACCTTTAGCATTGAGCTCTCGTTTTGGAGAGTGACAGGAGCAGGATCAGGGCCCAGCGCTTTCTCCAGTGCACCGCGCACCACCTGCTGATCCTTGAGGTGCATCTCTAGTTGCAGAATCTGCATGTGAGCATCATGTCAGACCAAAACAACCACTTGGTCTTATTTATTGTAAGTTAAGCTAGAATTGTTCTGTGAACTATTTTTTCCCCTGTGAGTACCAGAAAAAAGGAAGAGTACAACAAGCAACGATTTTCAGCTGAGTACAAAAGGGGGGAAAAACAAAGAACAGCAGCAAATTTAGGTCCTTGCCTCTTTTTTCAAGGAGTTCTTTGCCTCGCTCTTGGGCTGATTTCCCTTCTTGGCTTCACTCTTCAGATGAGGGTTTGAATTTCTACCTTGCTGGGCAAACCCAAGTAAACAAGACAAATTTCTCAGATTTTCGTAAACCGGTTCCATAAGGAAACCATAAAACAAGAGTTCAAGGGAATGAAGAAGTTACCAACTTAGGTTGATTAGCAGCTTTTTGCGATGAACGCAGTGGAATCTTAGCATCCTTGTCTTCAAAATCACTGCCATTATTACAGAAAAACGGAATTTCATCACAAACATTGCAGAAAGCCAGAAACAAACCGACAGAATCTGCAGAAGCGAGCTCATGTATCCAACCTCTTAGAACGCTTGTGCCTTACTGGGGCACTGGAGAGCTTCGTTGCTTTAGGAAAGGGTGTGTGCCCTTTCTTCTCTACAGCCGCCATTTCTGTTCCTCAGACCCCTTATCTGAAGCAATCAAGAACTGAAACGGGCATGGAAAACCAAATCAATTAAACAGTGCGAGCAAGAACCCAATTCATGCAAAATAGCATGGTATGAAACAACAGAACTCACAATTTGCTGCTGTTCACCGTTCAGGAGAGAGAGAGAGAGAGAGAGAGAGGCCGGGAAGAGGAAGAGCTCCAAATGATACAAGCGAGCAGAATGGTGCCTTCAGAAGAAGGAAAGCCGCACTAGACTCCAACAAGCCTTGCCCTGTACTACATCGACCGTCACCACCAACAACTCTTCAGGTCAAAGACCAAACTAAATGTGACCAAGCTTGGGGCAAAGCCTCTTTAACTGGAGAATCACAAGAAACCACTGACTGATAGGAGTAGCGTTAGTGATTGTGTGCGTACCACCAAAAAGGCATTGACCATGACACCTAAAAAAAAAATCCACAGACAGCTTTTGCCCTGTTTCTTTCCTTGTTGTGAGGAGGAGATGATACTACTGCATTAACTACTACTGCGCCTTTTGGCCAAGGTCAGAGAAATTTATTCCTGCCTGGCTCTAGTTCTTGAATCTGGATTCACTGTGACAGTCAAAAAAAAAACTAGGAAAAGTTGCAACTTTTTAAACTTGCTTGGTTATTTGTGTGTCGGTTTTGCCCCTCTTTCTACACAGTGACGTTGATATAATAACGATTTCAGGTACTGTGAGCCAGAGACAGGCAAGAGATTATAAGCAATAGATTAATGCAAAATCATTGTCGCCTCCTAATAGAGCCAAGGTTTCATGCCAAATGACAACGCAAACGTTAGGGTTGGCCCCTGCCATGCCAACCTTTCTGCAAGATTTCAACCGTAGAATAGTACTCACCACTATATCTGTATATCAGCCTTTGAAAAAAAATACATGGCAGAAATATTAGTTAAAGTGGAATATTTTAATCATGTCGGTGCTTATCCTCTGCTAATCCTGGTAAACAGTTGAACTGCTAGATTTCCAGACGTGACAGCGAGAGCTCACTCAAAAAATACTTGTACTGTCATTTTGCTTTCTCGTCCTCGTCCAGATGGAGATCTTTGTGACGCTGATGGACAAATGCAAAACATGAATGCATGAGATATGCTAGTACTCCTACATCATTTACAGCTACTCTTAATGATAAGATCTTTGACTGTGCATTTAAGCACTAGCAAACCTCTTGATTCGTCTAATCTTTGACTGCCCAATTATTATGTTCATATGAAATTTTGAAGTAGTACGTAGCAATTTGCACTCATATGTGCGCTACATTATATTTTCCGAGAGGTTTTACGGTGTTTGCAAATGACATGAGCGATCCGTTGCCTTAAATCTAACACACCACAATCAAAGGTACCCACCAAAAGGTACATAAGTATTGATGGAAGTACTTAAGTATGAAGGATATAGAAGTAATTTCGTGTGTTGACTAAATATGGAAGAACACAACAAATAAGGAATAAATCACGGGCATTCCTATTTACATTGTTTTACTATCATTTCCTCGGTTTTGGTGATTCTTTGAATATGGAAAGAACACATTTTTCTCTAATAACGTTACAAATTATAGAATCTTTTTTTTCGAGGGATAGGCTGCCATGATTTTTTTTTTGCAAGGGATAAGCTGCCATAAAATGCGTATAGGCATAGTTAGCCTTCCATATTAATCATAAGTTCATTTATTCCGTGTGAGGATATGTGACATGCGTTCATGATTAATCCTTTGCCCCAAGCATACTTGTTGTAGAAGTGAATAATTTTGCTTCATCTTCACTCACAAATCCAGGTGACAATTTGTTCATACTCAAGCAGGTTTTCCACAGAAATCTTTTTGTTCCCCATCTCAATGAGTAAATCAATACTATCTGTGCAATTGTAAACTAACCCTTCATCTCCACTCTTGAATCTCGGTGACTATTTGGTGAAATGATGTAACCACATAGAAACCATGTAAACAAAAACAACCCTTCACCGTTCAAGGAATTGCACCAAACTTATCTTAGTACCGTGGCCTCCACAGTCTAGCTGTGAGAATCTGCTCCTAGTCAATTGACATTGGAACAATACAGAAACTCAATAATCATGAAACAATTGAGTAAATAATCTCAAGCCTTCCTCGATGAAAGAACCATCATGCGCTGCCAGGAACCAAATGAAAGAATCATCATGCACTGATTGTTTACCTAATTAAACAAAAGCTCTTGCTTACCATGTAATTACCCACCTGCCACCGGTTATGATAATTTTTATTCCATACCTTGTCCCTCTCTAAATCAACGGTCTACGATAAGGTACCTCTTAGTACCTCTAGATACCTCGCAAACACCGTAAAAGATCTCATATTTTCCTCTCAAATACTTTGCTCCACTACCTATAGGAATTTAGTGGAATTTTAGCATTTAATTCAAAAGTATAGTAACAAAGCATATACTGGTACATATCAGTATATCCCATCCTTTCCCTCTCTTTTTCAAAAGCATGCATCCCAAAGATCCTTCTCCAAAACCAGCTTAGTGCTAAAGCTCCACCTAGAAAGAATTCTGACAAAAAAAAATGGATTCCCCAACATGCATGAAATCGACAGTAGGCCCCACGTTAAGAGATGAACCGAGTCATTAGAGACAAAATGCTGTTTTGTCCTAAGAATGTTTAAACCTTCTTGAGGTGTACATACAAACCTAAAAGGATGGAAGGGAAAGGTGCCTCAAAAGTGGCGAAAGTGGGGATAAAAGGAGCTCATGGCTGTGCCCAAGGAGCGAAAACAAACCGCTCTCTCTTGGGTGTTTCCGCTTGTTTTAATTTTCGCCCTCTCAAAAGGAAGCCCCAATGCAACCACGTACTTGTCCTCTGTCATGAGGGAGCTTCTCGCTTGTCATTTGTCGCAGGAATAATTCTTTTTGTGGAATGTTTCATCTGCATGTCGTATTTGGATGAGGCATGGGCTTAGCGAGAAAGGTGAGCAAAGCCTACTGCGACAGAGAAGAACAGAACAAAAAGTGATGACTCTAGGAAAATTAAGTTTAACCTATAGATTGATCGCTCCTCTAAACTGTTTATCACCATATACGTTCATCTATCATAAACCAATAATCTTTTTAATCAGTTGAAGAAATTTTGAATGGCATAGGACCACCAAGCAAATTGCTAAAGGGGATGTGGATGCATTACTGTTCTCCAGTTTGAAAATAATGTACCCCTACATGGGATGTATCAAAACATGGAAACAGTTAGGATCGGATCAGATCGACAGAATAGAACCAAAAACTCGCGTCAGCATTCACGTTACCGGTTACGCCTCTTAGTATTGCAGTGTCCTTTAATTGTCCAAATGATCATAAGACGATGCGAAATTCATTGTTTATCTGTCCACAGGAAGATAACAAGATTGACAGACAGCAAGACAGCCGGACATACTCACAGTCTGATGAGGCTTGGAATCTCAGGACCAATTTATAAAATTTCCACCACTGCAAATCTCACATGGATCTTCGCAGATCTGAGGCTTCATGTCGTCTGAACTGAAGAGTATGAGTCTAGTTGTTAAGTTCGGGGTCAGCATAGATGCTGTTTTAAGTCCTCTGTTTTGCAGAAGACCCATGTTAAATAGTTACTTGATTTCAGCGACAAACATAAGAACAATCGATCTGACATGTTGAGATATATTGTTATCTTTTACTGGGACTGAAAGACCAACTCTCATGTGACATTAAATGTTCAGGAACTGAAATGCTACTTAAACTCCTCCTTGATCATACCTAAATGTGCCTACCTCCAAGTGTGCAATGTTTAGTCTCTCCAAGGTCTTCGTCTAGGTTGTTACGCCGGTGTCTTCTTGTTTATTGCAAGGTCAAAAGACAGGAGAACCAATGTCTTTTACCCAAGTTCACAGTGATTCCATCTAAGCAAGTTGTAAGCTCACCTATTACGTTTCTAATCCCCTCTTTTTTAAATAGAAAATCCAACCGACAAATGAAAAGGAGAGGTCTTTTGTACAATCTCTTTCCACTTTGTAGTGGCAGTTGTTGTGTATGGATTCAATAACAAGGGAAACAATACTACAATAATGTGTATTACTTCACAACAAAGCGCAAGTGCTTCTTCATTACTATATTATCTTTCATACTTGGTCCTTGAAAACCTATTTTGAACTGAGTCATATCCTTGGTCTCCAAATAAATTAGGTTTGCGTTAGTTTGTTGTGCTTCACAGCAAAACTTCAACTAACTTCATCCAAATAAATAAGGTTTCCATTAGTTTGTTGTGCTACACAGCAAAATTTCAACTAAACTTCCTCATTCAAAAAGAAATATTCGGTATTTTCGAAAGCTACAGCACTAACAAACGGAACTGATCAAGAACAAGAAGAACCTACAGGCTTCAATGACTTGAAAGCGTCTCAATTACCAATACAACAACACTAGCTACACCTAATTTGTAGGGCTAAGCCAAACGAGCTTTAAACAACCAGATTTCACCGGGAATCGTGACCCTCAGACGCATGCATGCACGTAAAAGGCAGAAAAGGTCAATGATACGTGCGCTCTAACTTTTAGTTTTTCTTCTTGGGTGCACACACATACAGAGACATCAAAGAACACGAACGGTGAAAAAAATCAAACCGAAAGGCCATGCAACAAAAGCCAAAAGGGGATGAACAAGCTAAAAGGGAGGCAAACAAAAGGAGTTCAAACGCACACGGCAGGCAGGAAACAAAATTTCGCAAAAAGGCAAAAAGAAGAAACAATATGAGGAAAAATGGCCAGTTTTTGCTATCGTCTTTTTCACCAAAAGATGAGACATACTGCGTAGAATAATTCTGCATTAGTGGGAGCACATTGCATAACTGCAAAAAGGCAGTGTGTGTGATTTAATACCAAATGTGCACGCCGTTATATATATATGAGAAAATTGATTACAGGTCTGTGTGGAATATATGGTATGTGCGATTTTTGTGAGCAAAGCAGGAGAATGGCATATGCCATTACCTTATAGAATCAAAATTTTAACTATGGGTATAATATTTTAGTTCGTGGAACTTCTGTCGACATTCTCATTTTCAATGGTAGTTGTCCATATATCTTTTTTTTTTGAGCATAAGTTGTCCATATATCTGGCCATATGGGCCGTGCTAAAAGGGTCGATCCGCGATCCACTAATTTTGGCCCGGTCTGAGCACGGCACGGCCCAGTGTGCGAGTGGGCCGTGCCGGCCCAAGCCCGCCTAGGGCCGTGCTTGGGCCTAGGCTCAAGCCCACTGTGCCGGCACGGCACGACCCGTTTAGCGGATGGCCCGTTCGACCCACTACGCGGCCCGTGTAGCACGGCCCGGTACGGCACGGCGCTACCCGTTTAGTATTAAAAAATAAAAAACAGTGAAAAAAGTATTATTTTAGTCGTGGGCCGGCCCACACGGCTCGTTCAGCCTGTGGCCTGGCCTGGCCCGCCTCACACTGGCCG
The DNA here is from genome assembly GCA_000970635.1 of Eragrostis tef. Taxonomy (NCBI): domain Eukaryota; kingdom Viridiplantae; phylum Streptophyta; class Magnoliopsida; order Poales; family Poaceae; genus Eragrostis; species Eragrostis tef. The sequence goes on from LAPY01001755.1 coordinate 36,847, forward strand.
GGCTGTGCTTGGGCTTGGCCGCCAGGCCTTCGTGCCGGCCCGGCCTAGTCCGTGAAACATAAGGGCCATGCCGGCCCATTGAAAAAATGGCCCGGCCCGGTCCGTTGGCCAGCTATAGTTGTCGATCTTCTTAATCCAGTATAAGAGAGAGGAGCCTACATACGGTGTTAGGTCCCTACCGTAATTCAGTCATCTCTGGTATGGAAGAATTTGCTCTACCAAACCTCACTAAAATTTGCTCATCAAATTGACTGTCGAACTTTAGTGACAGAGTTCTTTCTACAAATTGAACGTGAAACTGATATAATCTTACATAAACTCGGGCATCGGACCAAATACACGTCAAATTTGGTCAGTTTTTTTTCGCCATCGTCTCATTCTTCTTTTTGGACAAAAAGACACGCTGCGTCCAATAAAACATCCATAGGGCGTATTTGGATTCAGCAATAATAATTTCGACGTTGCATTGCATGACGCTCGGAATGTGTGCATTTTTGTTGTGCATGCAGGAGAACTTGGTGTGAGCTAGTACCTTTTTTTTTTGAGACTGTGTGAGCTAGTACTACCAAGTTAGAATGAGGCGAACATTGGCGACCATGCGAGAACATTTTTTTTTATCAAACATACCTGTATTTAAGTTAAGGAGAATACAACCATACGTACGTACACAGGTAGGTTATACAAGGATACGGACAGCTGTCCCACACAAAGTGCAAAGAGGCCCCCTAACATAAACTAGAATTACAAACAGGTCCCTGGACCTCCAGCACAATACCGACACCAAAATCCACCATCGCCGGCCTCCGCCAGCGCGAGCAGATCCCGCCGCCACCACGAACCCAACGCCGGAGAGGCCTCCATCGCCCAAAGGCTTTTCAACGAGCCGGGAAGGACACCCGCGCAGCGGGATGAGCAGAAGCTGACCGCACTTCCGGCCGGGGACGCACCCCGAGCACCTCCCAGCTTGGGTCGCCGTTCGCCGACGACGACGGATGCCGCCGCGGAACCCTCGAACAAGATCCAACCACCCAACTTCCTCCAAGCCACAGCCTCCGCCTCCTTGTCGCAAAAAAGCGGGTTGAATCTCGCCTTGGCCCAGTACTTTGCAAGTACCGGAACATGGACCACATGGACTGCGCCATCATCTCCTGCATCCGGTTCCGCTCTGCCGCAATCCTCTCCTCCATCTTCTCCTCCATCTCCTCCCGTAGCTGGGCCTACAATATCATCCCAATGTTACAATGCAAAGCAAACATAACGTCAAAATCAAAGAATGGCGAATGAAATAAAACAAAACTAACCTGGGATTGCTCAAACTGCATCTGTACAACGCTCTTACGTGGGCGTATGGGGGGGCTGAGGAAGAGCTCCTTGCTCGGATCTGGGAGAGGGTGGGAGTAGAGGCCATGTCGAGTGTGCTGTCGGCCATCGCGTATCGGCCATGCTTCTTACCTCCACCCACCCTCATCAAGATCTCTCCATCAATTGGCTCGGTGTTCGCGTCCCACTCTTGCCCGTGGACCGCCTTAGCCATCTCTATGTATTGAGAGAGGCGACTATGCCGCCGCGGAACCCTCGAACAGGATCCAACCACCCAACTTCCTCCTAGCCACAGCCTCCGCCTCCTTGACGCAAAAAGGCGGCTTGAATCTCGCCTTACCGGAGACGAAGACGCAGATCCAACACCGCCAGACTCCTAAGAAGGAGCTCCTCAGCGAGAGCTCCACCCCCACGAGCTCGCCACTGACGCCGGAGAGGAGCACCAGTGAGACGCGGCCGAGCTCGGAGAGACTTTTCGGACAAATGGCCGCCGCCGCCGCAACCTCACCGCCGGCCGCCGAAACCCAAACCCTAGAACCTACACTAGGACCTATACTACCACCAGGCGGCGAGGAACCAGCGGTCTCCGCTGCCTCGCGACGCCCCGGAGAGCATCGGAGGCCGAGGAGACCACCAGCCTCGCTGGCGGGGACGAACTCCTCCCG
>LAPY01001755.1:46724-63530 GCA_000970635.1 Eragrostis tef
TACAGATGGGTACATCTTTACGAGACGAATCTAATGAGTCTAATTAATCTATATTTTGCCATAGCGATGCTACAGTAATGCTACAGTAACCATCGTCTAATTATGTCTTAACTATCCTCATTAGATTCGTCTCGCGATTTAGACCGGAGGTTCTGCAGTTAGTTTTATAATTAAATTTTATTTAAAACAAGATTCTTTTTTATTAGACCTCTCTAAATTTTAGAGCTAATACGCGGAACGCGCCCTCAGTCCTCTGTCTCCAGCCACGCTGCTGTCTGTCGTCGTCGCAAAGGTTTTCGTTTTACTTTCTGCAACTTTCCACCGGTAGGTCCTAGTTTACCGTGCGGACGCACGGGGCCCGCATGCCAGTGAGATGTCAGCCTGCTATTTTTACTGTGATCTGCGCGCGCAGCAGCAGGGTTGGTTTCTCGAATCTGGAGGTGATTGACTGACTGCTACTGGAACTATGCGTGTAGTTTCTCATTTTTCCAGAACAGACACGTTGAGCAAAGGTTTTCAAAGTTGGCTTTGGAAGGTGTGGGTAACAATGACATCAATGCAAGACATTAGCAATGGGAAACTGAAACGGATACCAAATGATCCAAAGTTTCTTGACATTCGAAGAAAAGCATGCACTTGTAACTTGGACGGTTTAATGGTAGCACATAGTTCAGGATTGACATTGGTTCCAAGGCAAACATTTTGTTTTTTATCCGCTGGCTCTGTCAACTGCTGTTTTGTGTTGCTGCTAGTATCCACTAGTATTTTGAACTGATCTTAGCACGGGGTCAAATCTTAGCGCTGGGTACGGAGACATACTGAAGTATGCAGTCAACGTAGATTAAGAGCAGCAGCTTGTTGATTTGCCTTGTCAAATTGACACGCTTGTGCTCCCTATGGCCAGTTGGCCACTGGCCCCATACGAGGGCTGTCTCCACAACCATTTCATTCTGATCAGGTTAGATCGGACGGCCACGGAGTACATTTTAGAGGGAGAACTACGAACACACATGATTGACTAAGCAGAGCATGCATAGCTCACATGAATAGTGTTTTTTTTCATAGGAACCAACTCATCAGTCTTTCGAGGGCATTTATAGAGGTAAAAGTTGCGTCCATGTGTTTATAGAGGTGAGTATTTTCCCGTATTTATGAATATTTGCGTTTGTACTGTGTTTCATGATTAATGAAGTCATTTGTCTACACAATTCGAAGAATTGTTCAAATGAAATAAGCAAGTACTCCCGCAAAGGAGAGCAAAGTATGACGCGCGACAGTGACTGAGTTTTCCTACTTTGTAGACTTTTCGTATTTGTCGACCTGAACACCTTTTCAGCATGGTTGAAAGGACACAAAAGTTGATGGATTTTTAGGCCCTGTTCATTTTCTTTACCATTAAATTTTAGAGGGCTCTAAACAAAGAGAATCTAGTACTAAATAAATTCTAATGACAAAATCTTTTTACAGATGGGTACATCTTTACGAAATGAATCTCTATTCTTCTAAAACACCTGCATTTTCTTGCAAAATAGCCACGCCACGTCACTCACGTATTCTCCATCGTCGGATCGCCCAGCTAATAAAAAAAGAACCATTCGATCTGTTACGGATACATTACGACTAGGTCCTTATAGAAATAGTAAATGGTTCCACGTGCTTCCACCTCTCCCCTGAACTTGCTTCTAGACCCTTCGCAGATGAACAATTTATTTCCTGACCTTCCACCACCCTGAAACTTGCATCCAGCCCCTTCGAGACTTTTCCACTCTGGAAACTCATCCATCTCAAACACACAAAGCTCCTGGTACCCTAAGATCTAGATTGAAGTATTCTAAAAAAAAAAAGATTTAGATTGAAGAAAAGAACAAATACTTGATCTGAACATTCCGTCCGCCCTTCTCTTCATTCTTTTCTTTCATGAGTCCAAATGTTTGAGTTTTTTACTTTAATCACCTTTGCATACTTTTTCTTCACCTGGTGCATGGCGACTGTGGGCATGCACGGCGGCCGCGGATGATGTACTTAGGCCTTCTTCTTTTTTTTTTTTTGTCTCTAATCTCCATTCTGTAGCTGGATGCAAGCCTCCGCTGAGTCACATGCATGTGTGTGTACCCTGATTAGCAAGAAAGCTATACTTTTTCCAATGAATGGAGCCAGCATAAATTTTTTGATCCACTTGGAACACAACTACACTACAAAGGCACCACAGATGAACGCTTTTGTCATTTTCACATGGATGGAGACGACATTTTTTTTTGGCACATAATAATATCAGTGATATTCTGCAATCTCAATAGTTATGCCATCACATTTTTCTATAACAAAGTATAAACACATAAGAAACGACTTGAATTTGTTGTTCTCTTTTGATAATACATACACTTTTTATCTTATTTTTACTGGCAACTGAACCAGTTCCACTTGATAGCCACGTACATGTGAAACTGAACTATGCATGTCACTTTCATTTGCTCTTTGTACTACAACTTCTGAATATTTTGATCATTTGATGGTTGCAATGGAACTGCGCTTAGCTGAATGTTCCAGCTGCACATGAAGGGGTTTGCTCTGAATGTGCACCGATAATGTGGCCTCTAAACTTTGCATCTTCTTCTACTTGGACTGCAATACGCATACATACTTTGATCAGGGTGTGGCTCTTTGATTTCTGTTTCTCCCTAATCTCCCATTAGCAAAATATTTGTCTTTTAGCTGACACTAAGGAAAAGTATTTATGAGCGCGTGGCTCTTTGAATAAAGCTCAGTTTAGCTAATAGGTAATTGATCTAGACTTACTAGCGTTCATCTGAATATGTGTACTCGACAGCACTACGTCCGACAAATTGAATTTTGCACTGCACTTTCATATAAAACTGAATTTTGTAACTGAACCCTATATACTTTCTTGACTGAACATTGTGGAATTGCAATGATAAAGCTTCCTCTGAATCATTCTTTGGTTGATGAACTGTTGTCTTTTTTTCATTGTTGGCGAAGAATCTGGCCGAGCTTATCACTTGATGGCATTTCTACAGCTCATGACTGACATTGCTCTCTTTACTGCACTTTCTGAATGTTCTGATGGCTGCAACTGGACTAAACTTATTGACTTGCATACTCTGATGCTTCTATGACAAAACTGTTCTAACATATACTTATTTCTCTACTAGAGCCCCTTGACATATACTGAAATAAAACAAATCTTTGCAGGTAATCAAGATCACACACTCAGTCACTTCATTACTAAACTGTAGTAGCTTCATAACTGAATTGTTGCCAAGGTAAGTAAATTGTGTCCATGGCTTTTTTTTTGTTAGCTGTTGATCATGTGTTGCATATATATATAGATATAAAATAACAGTTGACCACTGCTTCGTTGTAGCATCTGGATGGTCTATATATTAGTTCCCGTTATTTTTAATCCAGCTCAGTGGTCAGCTGCCGTAAAATTGAGGGTCACACAATAGTCCGTAACAAAGTTAATAACACAGTCGCAAAAATTCTAGTATATACCGGAATAACTGATGCCAAGTATCTGCTCGCAGGTTTTGCCGGGCAAACTAAAGATTCTAAATTTCTGATGCAGGTTTTGTGTAGAGAATGCCCTGCAGAGACGTGTGACACACCGATGCTGGGACTGTCTCTAATCGATAGATTCGATACTGTATGAAATAAGTGCACTGTTAATCGTGTGAACCGTACTGTAAGGAATGGTATATATTCTCACCTGCCTTCTGCTGTTCGTCCATGGAATCCAAAGCCCGTGTGTCCTTAGTATATATCATGGGCACGCACCACTTCATTGTCCAGAATTTTAATTCAGTCATACTCTGATGCTTCTATGACAAAACTGTTCTAACATATACTTATTTCTCTACTAGAGCCCCTTGACATATACTGAAATAAAACAAATCTTTGCAGGTAATCAAGATCACACACTCAGTCACTTCATTACTAAACTGTAGTAGCTTCATAACTGAATTGTTGCCAAGGTAAGTAAATTGTGTCCATGGCTTTTTTTTTGTTAGCTGTTGATCATGTGTTGCATATATATATAGATATAAAATAACAGTTGACCACTGCTTCGTTGTAGCATCTGGATGGTCTATATATTAGTTCCCGTTATTTTTAATCCAGCTCAGTGGTCAGCTGCCGTAAAATTGAGGGTCACACAATAGTCCGTAACAAAGTTAATAACATAGTTGGCGCGGCCCAAAAATTTTAGTCTAATGAGTCTAGTTAACCTATGTTTTGCTACAGTCATGCTACAGTAACCATCGTCTAACCACGGCTTACTTACCCTCATTAGGTTCGTCTCGCGAATTAGACCGAGGTAATTAAACTTTATTTAATGATGAATTCTACGGTGCTTGAAGTTAATGGTAACCGTTCGTTTGTCTAGATCTAACGGTTAGAAATAAGGAGAAACCTAGTAAAAGAAACTTTAAGCTGTGGACCGGTATTTTCTTTTCTTTTTCTAATTAGCAAAGGCTAGTTTAGTACTTTCACGATCGTCAAATCTCTGCACATCGCCGCCGCCGTCGCTGGTCGGCGACTCCGCTGCCACCTCCGTGCTCGCACGGCCCTGCATCCTCCAACGCATGCCGCCTCCATCGCGTTTGGCTTGCCTGCCACCATCTGTTAATCGGATTGAAGTGTTTTGAAATCGAGTTAAACCTAATCTGATTAGTTGTCCCCGACTCCCCGTGCTGCCATCTACTACTGATGGCTCGCTATGTGTTGAAGTGTGCTAAATCGAGTTTAAAAACTAATTGGATTGCTTGCTACGGTATAAGCGTGCTCTTCTAATTACAACGATGGCTTTGGATAACACCCTGCACCGACGTGATGCTCTTTCGAGGAAGGACCGCGGACAACCTCGAGCGATGTTGTCGCGGTAGGACGCACAGGTCAGCGCTTGGGCAGTCTGGGTGAGGTATCGCTTGCGAGGGCAGAAGGTGAATTCGGTGCGCGTGGGACCGTCGGCATCTCGGCGAGGCCATGAGGACACCCGAGGTGGAAGATGAATTGATCCAGAGACAATTACCACAGCACCCTTGTTTACACTGAATTAGAATTCTAAATAGTCTACTTAGGATCAACGGCTGACATTACTTGGCTAGAGTGGAACCACGGGTTCCTTCCAAGCACCATAGAAAAGCTCTTATTTAATACTTTTGAAAGATAAAAATTTTTTGTTTAGACTCTTCTAAATTTTAGACCTTTATAAAACGAACACTCCTTTAGTCTCGTCACCTGTCTCTTTTCTGAAGAAAGTTGGTCGTTGTTGAAATGGTACCGGAATTGCTTTTCATCGCTTAGGATTTTGATGACGCAAGAGCCTTTATTTTTTACTGGCATCGAGGTGACCAGAGCTGCTGATTTGGTGAGAATATTGGACCAGTTGCAGAGTAGCTGAAAAACAACGTTCCCGGCGCAAATTACGAGACTGAACGCGGCTGCTAAACTAGAAACATATAGATATTGACACGATGCTACAGATATTCAATCCATTGTCGTCTAGTCCGGTTAGGATACCTGGCTTTCACCCAGGCGACCCGGGTTCAAATCCCGGCAATGGAATACATTTTTTTTGCAATGTTGTTTTCTTTTTAACCTTCGTCATTTCCCTTTGTAGATATGTTTCAAAGGACTAACTTAGCTGCGAAAGTGATGTGTTTTATTTTGATAGTTTGTGGCGTGTTACACTTGAGAACCTACAGCCGGTTGGATATCGTTCGGTGGAAACAGGTTTTCTGAAGATGAGCTGCTCCAAGTGCCCGAGCCCTATAACAGCAACACCTCAGAAAACAAGGTTCATCAACTAGTTGGGATAGTTTTAGAAGAAAAAAAAAAATGCCATTTCTAAATTATTACGGACGACTGGGATGCCCAACCGTGGAAGCCAGACTTACAAAAGCTACGCTCGACCACACCACGAAGCCAGACTTCATTACAAGCTGACAATGTTCACAATCCAAATGGCTTCAGTGAGTCGTGGTAGCTCCTAGAGTACTGCTGAACTGCCTTGACGCACAAAACCCAGCTCCAGGGCTCATGACATGCACTATCTTCGGCGATCAAAGAATGTTCGTGGCCATCTTCTCATCTTGTTAGTAGCTCAATATCAGCTCCGACTTCGGCAATCTTCGAGTCCATGGAAGCTTTCGCGCTGTTTGCGACGCTCTTAACATCAAGGTCAAGAGCAATGGACTTCACAAGGCCATTTAACATCTAGGGTAAGATAGGTTAAGGGCAACGCGTGCCAAAGCATGAAACAATTGGACAAAACAATGTAAGTTATAGAATCAAACAACTTAACATGAAACAGTGTTAATGCAACGTTGAAAAGGATACAAGAGAACCAATTGCAACGAGTGCCCGGTATTTTGAATCAAAATCTTGAGTATCATCCTCAGCAATCTGCAATTTCAAATAATAAATGTAAGCAGAGGAGTGGGGAAACTGCAATAATAAATGTAAGCAGAGGAGTGGGGAAAACTCACCTCAAGGGCAGCAGAAAGAATCTGCACCTGACACTGCTCATCTTTCGATTCAATTGAAAGAACAGCATAGCTAGAAAATGTAAAAGGATTTCAGCATTACAATGTATCCATGGATAATATAGTTTAGGGTATCATGAAACAAAATTTCCCAGGTACAATATTCCACTTGGGACTTACTTGAGTAGGAGGGTTGCATATGCCAAGTGTGCGTTCTTGCTAAACGATGGCCTACAACTGGACACGGAATCAATGATCTGGGGAAAAAAAAATCAGTTCACAACTCCAAGCTAAGCTCGCCTTAAGAACTAATCAACTCGTGATAAATACATGCTATAGCAGTAATCACAATACTTCCATGCTGAAGATGAATAGATGCAATTCCAGAACTGACCTCAGCACAGTGGGTTCTCAACCATTGGTGTAAGCAAGATTTGTCAAATACGTTTGACATGGCTTTAAGGATTGTGAGCACATTTGCTGGCAGCACAGGTGGAGCTACAGCCTTGCGTAATGTCTCCATTAGGACATCTGATAGATAACATGGAGGGAGAAGCTAGATTCAGTACCATAAAGTAGACAATCTGAGCTTGCAGATAATTCAAAAAAGAAGTAACATTAGCAGATAGAGTGAATATCCAATTTGTACCATTTCCACTTTCAATGGTCTTGAGAAGTAAGGTAGCTCCATCGGGATGCAACACAAACATCCTCAGAAAATCAATTACTGCAAGGTAAAAACAAGCCTTTTAGATAACGTGCAAACTGCCTCCACTAAATGAGAACAAAATGAAACTACAAACATTTGGACACAACATGCTAGCTGCGAACCCCACACACTTGCACGTGTCCTGTGCTGTTGGCTAGTTGATTGTTGCTCTTCTGGGTTTTTCTAGTCTTATGGGTGCATGAACTTAGCTTTTAGGGGGTGCGTGTATGGTGAAATGGAAGGCTTATAGCTGAAATTTTGCTTTGGCAAGGGTGCATCAGCATCCACTACAATACAAGTAGCTTCGACCCTGATACGAGCACAATTTAGCAAGAAGGAAGCTCCATTGTCATATTTAAGTTGTACTTCGTTGATTTGGAACTCTTAACTAGATGGTTTCATCTAAGAAACTGAACCAAATATAGCTTCGCTTGTACAGAAATTTATAAAGTTGTAACATACTAACAGACATCAAACTTTAGCTACTCGGTTCAAATTTTGACTCCAAGATTAGAAATCTGTCGCCAATCATTGTATTAGGGATCGCACAGTTGAATTGCAAAAAATAACCAAGATTTATATCATTAAAAGAACTGGAGCCAGCTTATGCAGAGCTGCAGGTTTGCAAACTAAAGGTTTTTATAACCAGTGAATTCAAAATTTCCATCTATGATGACTTCAAGCCAACAGAAACTGTGAGAGAGTTCATAGCAACTGATAAACACATTCATGCTTCTCTTCTGATGATACTGAAATTCATGTGGGTTTTTCTTTATTTTTCGTCGAGATGGGAATGTCCAGAGAGACCGATTTAGTAATCTCCGACTGGTAACAGGGCATGGAACCAAGTATATTATACTAAATGCGTCTATAGGCAATATACCTGGAAACATCATTTGTGGAGGCCAAGACTTCAACATTTTCAGCAACAAGTCCATGTCAGCATTTCCAAGCTTGCTTGTGTGATAAAATGATGTATCCTTCAGTACTTTTACTATGGCAGACAATCTTGATAGTTCAGCCTCGGACAGACATATTTGTTTCTGTTCCTGAGTGGAGATAAGTTGTTGTGGTAAGAATTTAAAAATTTATCTGTCTGTACAGTGTGAAGTCCCCATGAAAGTGTACATGGAAAAGAATCAAACAACACAGGACTATGGTTCTAAATATCTCATGTATGGCTACTAGACTCTCCCTTAGCAGTGGCTATGGTTCATAACAATCCATTCACTACATGCAAGATGCAAGTTTAACAGCTTTGTGCTAAATAAACCACAGTCAGAAGATAAGCGTCCCTTAAAGGTGATTCTTAATTCTTCCAATACAAATAGTCTAGAATACAATATATCAAATACAAGGGGGGAAATTAGCAATTTAGCTAGTTGCATAGTTATTCAAGTCAATACTATTCGACTCAATCAAATATATACCACACTGTCCTATCCTAACCATAGTTTCCTGGGTGAGGTTACCTATACAGAACCAAAATAGCTCACAATGTATAGCAAATACAAGAGGGAGGGGGGACAGCGATTTAGTTAGTTGCCTATAGTTATTCAAGTCTTCTATTTACTCAATCAAATATATACCACATTGTCCTATCCTAACCATAGTTTCATGGGTGAGGTTAACTATACAGCACCAAAATAGTACACAACACACAGAATGGTCTGAACAAAACTATTTTCTCAAGGTTTGAAAGCCACAGAAACCACCAAGAAAGAAATCTTTGGAAATTACCAAATCCGATGAAAGTGTTGCATTGAACTCCGAAAGCTTCTTTAGTATTCCCTCGAACTGAGCTGTGTCAAATGACAGCATCCCCTTCTGCAAACCAAACAAGCAAATTTTGGTGAAGTTTGAAAAAATTGCCGAAAAAATTGCAAGGCAACTAAGTATGATTTTATGGGAACTTGTTTCTGGACAACGCTGAACTCAGCCATTAGTCATCAACTCATGAACAAGCCATAATTTCAAACATAATCATCAACTGATTTGGCATGGACTTTAATTTAAAAAGTTTTCACCCAATATTTTCAAACATATTCTACATAACATAGATCAAGTAAAATGTACATGAATCAATGGTATCACTTCCATGTCACTAAACATAAGTATACTTGGTGAATTATTAATCAAAATTGTTGATGGTTCACTCCAGAAATTCATGGGCTAAGGGGGAATTGTATAAATGAAGGGACAAAAGAGGTAAGATTGCCACCACTATTGACATATGTAAAGAAGGGGGGAAATGAATACAGTGCAACGACTACACTAACACATATCGGCAAGTAGGTTCCACCAAATGTCACTTAACTGAGTCTCAAGTTTATGTACCAACAAAGAATGTGACAACGGAAAATAATGGGAGTACCTTTGGAATGTGCTTGAACGTTTGCTTTGGAGCGCTACCTGCAAATCATGAGTGGAATGTTACATCATTAACTCAATATAAGGCTTTACAGAGGTATGGTCATTTCATACAAAGAAAAGGGGGGAAAAGAAAAACTAAATTCCAATAATTTAGGCATGAGAATTAAGTACATACCATTTGATGAAGATGGCTGCCCAGGCACATATGCATTAGCTGATACATTCATTTAGATCGTAAATGGCAGCACCAAGCAAAAAAACATGACCAAAGCTAAAAACCATTACAAATGAGATACGAAAATCAAACTTACCACCGGTATATGGATCCCGAAAAGATGGATCTGGAACAAAGTTGTTCTGTCCAGAATTCTGCAGTATAAATTCTACCACCTGTTGGCGATAGGTCAACGGTAAATTTTCCTTTAGTAGCCACTTGTCCGCGACTGCATATGGATCATCTGCGAGTAAACGAACAAGAGTTTAGAAGGTATTTCAGATAGTGTCGAAGATAAAGACTCCCAACATGCATGCATATGCAAGATGAGAAATATTTCATATTTGATGGACTAACATATTGAAATGTTAATATATTAAATCACTCAAAATAGAAATTAAGGAGTGAAATACCTGAACGATTATATGGTAGTTTTCGGATAGGTTCTCCATCTCCAATGTCAACATTAAAAACTGCATAATTTTACAATACTGTTAGCAATCTGAAAAAGATAACAGACAAAAAACATCAAGTGAATCAACTTACCAAAATCGTAGCGAACACCATCAAGAACTTGACCTTGAGCAGCATCCCCAGACCCAGGTCCATCCACTACTTCACCAATCTATTAATTTTGTTGGTTAAAAGATGGCATCAGATAAACTCAAAATTAACAGCCATACAACAAAACAATGATACAATGCCAGGTCAAGAAGTACAAACAAAATACAGATATTTGAAGATCATCCAAACTACAAGACAACCCCAAATTAAGTTTGTTAAGATATGTTAAAATATTTATTGCGGCAGGGTATTATGCACTTAATAAGTCTCGTCAGTGATCCACTCAACCTTTTTGTGTTCGAATGGATCTTGCATATGAATTGAACAACTATCCAAACCAAGCAGGAGAAAACAGCATGACATAAAACTATATTCTACTAAGCAAATTAACTGATTTGATTGGACAGAAACTCAGGTGAATATTAATTGAAAAGTCAGAATCACAGAGGTGCTTACTTTATCCCATTTTAGCTCTGTTGAATTCCATGAATAGGCAACACCGTTGTCCCCTTCTCTAACAATAAGAGTTTGACCATCAGAGTTTCCTGCTCAAAGTTATGGTAAAGTTACTAAGCAAAGAATATTGGAACACATCGATGCATTATTATTAAACTAATACATGAAACTTCAGCTACTTCAGTTTGAAAACCAGAATGAAGCCTCTGGAGAGGAATAGCTTTCATGCAGTTGCTCCATATTAACACATTTCGAAAAATATAGAGAGCAGTGGTTATTAGAAAGCTCCAAATATTTATAGAACACAGGATCGTTTTTGAAACACACGACACAGGTCAATATTACTGAGCTACATAATAGCATTACCGCATCATCAAAATAGCAATAATATAAAGGACCAGAAAATGTGACCTGGAACTTGCAGTGCCTCAACTCCTGGTAGATCCATCAACTTAAGTCCACCAACAGTCTTTCTGTACAAGCAAACCGCCAAAAAAAATCTTAATCAGATGAAACTGTTCGTGTACAAATAATAGACTGTTGCTTATTTTAAAGACAAAACAAGAGTATTTCATAACAGTCAACAGTAAACAGGTGACAATCAATACATATACAACCTGAGTGAATAGTCCAAGGTTCCCAGTTTTCAGAAAATGGAGAAATTATTAAATTACAGAATACAGTACATACATGGTCAATGACAATACAAGCACACGGTACTCTGATCTCTATAAAATACGGAGGACACAGTAAAATATGGCAAACTTTGCAAAAAAATAAAGGAATTAATGTTTGAAACAATAAATACCAACCTGCTAAGTGTGTATTGAGAAATAAGGTCTGTATAAGCTGCAAGCTCCTCATCACCACAGGACCTGCTAGTATCAGTTGTCCAGATCCTCGCAGTTCCATCAGAACAAGCAGTTACAATATCTCCGTTTTCTAAGAATTTAACATCCCATATGCATCCCGGGTGTTCGATGGTCTGAACGCAGATCCCGTCTGCATTATTTTTCATGAAAACAAATATCACATAACAAATTAATCAAGCGCTTAATCTACACAAGTTGTCTTATACGTACAATATTTCCTTTTCTAGACAGGGGACACATTGGACAACAGTAGGGGAAGCCCAGCAAAGGTGTACATAAGAATGTGGAAGTGCCCAGTAAAAAGAAGGGAAAAGAAAGTTAACGGGTCAAGAAGGAGGGCGACTAAACAAAAGTTTCTAGCCAATCATAAGAAGAATTTTGTCAGCGTCTTTGATCGGTGCATTTGTTGCAGTCATGTTTAACAAACAACAATTTATATTTCTTTAGCCAAGTTATCTAAATTCGCTCCCACTGGGAATCAAACCCGGGACCCCAGGGGTGCCACTGAGGCACCTTAACCATTAGCCAAGTTATCTAATAGAATGGGTTATAAACTAATGAAAGTAAGGCTTCCAGGTATGCTTCCAATGCGAGAAGAAATACCACCGCATTCAAATATGAAATACCTCACCTTTCCATATCTTTAAAGAACGATCCTCACTGCCACTAGCAATTTGACCTGACGAATGTGCATCAACAGAATATACAAGAGAAGTGTGCCCAATCAAATCCAACAGTGGTTGACCCGTTAACTCCCATAACTTGATAGTGCTGCAACGAACCAAAATTGAAATGACAAGGAGAGCAAGATTAGAAGAGATAGCTCAAAAAAAAAAAGGCGACCTTCTAATGAGAAATTGAAGCGCTTGCTTCCCTACTGCCCGGAAGATGCATATACTTATAAGTGAATGGTGGGTACTTTGACTCACCTGTCATGCGATGCTGAAAGAATTCCCAGTCCTGGCATAGGTGCTAAACACCTAACAGTATCTACATGTCACATAAGGTCATGTATATGAAATTGCTCTAGATATATCACTTAAAAGAGATTGCCGGCTATAAAATGAAAATCAGTGTTTAAAAACTGATTCCTAAAATCATATTTTACTTCTTTTAGTAAAACCTAAATGGTTAGCTTCTTGCATTAGTGCAAGTATATGCAACCAAATTTTTCAGATGCCTTTTACAGGAAAGATTACGAAAAAAAGGACTAATGCCTCTAAGACACCAACATGACCGATAATGTTCTACAAACGACACCCAAAAAGTGTTCTCTGCAGTAGGAATAAACCAAAGAGAAAGGAACCTGCATGTCCTGAGAACGTCTGCAGACAAGTCCTTCCTTTCCAAAGTTTAATAGTGGAATCACTTGAGCCTACACAAAAGGAAAAAAGTAGTAAATTATTAACCAATAATTTGGAAACGTTTTCATAAACATATGAAAAATCATAATGGGAAACACTGGTAAGAATCAAGAACAATTTTATTTTCTCATGCCTCAATGAACCGTGCTATGAAAAATAAAACAGAAGCTCTACCAGTAAAGAGTTCTCCGGTAGGCAGCTTTAGGACCGTTTGCACTGCAACCTTGTGAGCTTCCCAAACCTCAATAGCTTTGCCATTTCTCCAGCGTCTTACAGTACTGCATGCACAATGTGTATGTCAGGGAAAGGACACTGGCAGTGGAACAATACACGGAAAATTAGTTTCTTTACTTATTCCTCCGTTAGATCAAACACTGACAAGCACAAGTAATCAATAAAAATGTTTGGAAAATTAAGCAATGAAGAATATTGCTTATAGATTATTTATCCTGTACACACGGAATAACCTCATAAAAATATTTTGCACCTGTCAAATAATTACCAACAGAACAATTCGGCTGGAATACAAACAAGCAACCCAAGGCATGATGCCATATTTAGGGTTAAAATCAAACTTGTATAAGAAACATACCAATCCATGGATGAAGAAATGATGTCGCCATTACTGTCTACAGCAAGTCCAGTAACTTGAGAAGTGTGTCCCTTCATTGTTTCCACAACTTCTCCTTTATGCAAATCCCAGAGCAAAATCAATGTATCCATTCCACCAGAAACGATCCCTCCTTCAGGAAAGCGTTCTGAAGGAGGAATCCAAGCCAATGGGCCCACGAAACTTGAATGTCCCACGAGTGTCTTAGAGAGAACATATTCACTATTCTTTTCCGGTTGCCGTGTCCAGAATTTCACTGTCCGGTCTCTTGAAGATGTTGCAATGCCAGCATCTCCACATATGCAGATGCCACGAACCTACAGAAGAGCAAAACACAATAAAGCAACCATGAAACTAGTCTACAAAATTTAAATACATTTTGACAATGAAAAGACCGAACTATACTGCACCGAATATTTGAATTGCACAATAAAAAATGCTTCCAATGCGAGAAGAAATACCACCGCATTCAAATATGAAATACCTCACCTTTCCATATCTTTAAAGAACGATCCTCACTGCCACTAGCAATTTGACCTGACGAATGTGCATCAACAGAATATACAAGAGAAGTGTGCCCAATCAAATCCAACAGTGGTTGACCCGTTAACTCCCATAACTTGATAGTGCTGCAACGAACCAAAATTGAAATGACAAGGAGAGCAAGATTAGAAGAGATAGCTCAAAAAAAAAAAGGCGACCTTCTAATGAGAAATTGAAGCGCTTGCTTCCCTACTGCCCGGAAGATGCATATACTTATAAGTGAATGGTGGGTACTTTGACTCACCTGTCATGCGATGCTGAAAGAATTCCCAGTCCTGGCATAGGTGCTAAACACCTAACAGTATCTACATGTCACATAAGGTCATGTATATGAAATTGCTCTAGATATATCACTTAAAAGAGATTGCCGGCTATAAAATGAAAATCAGTGTTTAAAAACTGATTCCTAAAATCATATTTTACTTCTTTTAGTAAAACCTAAATGGTTAGCTTCTTGCATTAGTGCAAGTATATGCAACCAAATTTTTCAGATGCCTTTTACAGGAAAGATTACGAAAAAAAGGACTAATGCCTCTAAGACACCAACATGACCGATAATGTTCTACAAACGACACCCAAAAAGTGTTCTCTGCAGTAGGAATAAACCAAAGAGAAAGGAACCTGCATGTCCTGAGAACGTCTGCAGACAAGTCCTTCCTTTCCAAAGTTTAATAGTGGAATCACTTGAGCCTACACAAAAGGAAAAAAGTAGTAAATTATTAACCAATAATTTGGAAACGTTTTCATAAACATATGAAAAATCATAATGGGAAACACTGGTAAGAATCAAGAACAATTTTATTTTCTCATGCCTCAATGAACCGTGCTATGAAAAATAAAACAGAAGCTCTACCAGTAAAGAGTTCTCCGGTAGGCAGCTTTAGGACCGTTTGCACTGCAACCTTGTGAGCTTCCCAAACCTCAATAGCTTTGCCATTTCTCCAGCGTCTTACAGTACTGCATGCACAATGTGTATGTCAGGGAAAGGACACTGGCAGTGGAACAATACACGGAAAATTAGTTTCTTTACTTATTCCTCCGTTAGATCAAACACTGACAAGCACAAGTAATCAATAAAAATGTTTGGAAAATTAAGCAATGAAGAATATTGCTTATAGATTATTTATCCTGTACACACGGAATAACCTCATAAAAATATTTTGCACCTGTCAAATAATTACCAACAGAACAATTCGGCTGGAATACAAACAAGCAACCCAAGGCATGATGCCATATTTAGGGTTAAAATCAAACTTGTATAAGAAACATACCAATCCATGGATGAAGAAATGATGTCGCCATTACTGTCTACAGCAAGTCCAGTAACTTGAGAAGTGTGTCCCTTCATTGTTTCCACAACTTCTCCTTTATGCAAATCCCAGAGCAAAATCAATGTATCCATTCCACCAGAAACGATCCCTCCTTCAGGAAAGCGTTCTGAAGGAGGAATCCAAGCCAATGGGCCCACGAAACTTGAATGTCCCACGAGTGTCTTAGAGAGAACATATTCACTATTCTTTTCCGGTTGCCGTGTCCAGAATTTCACTGTCCGGTCTCTTGAAGATGTTGCAATGCCAGCATCTCCACATATGCAGATGCCACGAACCTACAGAAGAGCAAAACACAATAAAGCAACCATGAAACTAGTCTACAAAATTTAAATACATTTTGACAATGAAAAGACCGAACTATACTGCACCGAATATTTGAATTGCACAATAAAAAGACTCTAACTAGCTAAGGTCAAGCATAAATGCTCCATAGGGACCACAATTATTCATGGTTTCTTGAGTTATCCTTTAACTCATACATAATGTAGTACTCAACATGTGCTTCAAGAATTTGGGCCACCGTTCAGATGGACCTTAAATTAGCGCAAGAACTAGAACATGGTGGAATTGCACTCGGATCTAGAAGTCTTTGTTCTCTATCAGACTATCACTATTGCACATATGAAGCGAATTATACTGAAGCCAAGTAATTAAAATAGCTAAAAGCAGCCCAAACTGAGATTTTGGACACACCGCCAAGAAAAGAATCGTGATTGTGTTCTTTATAAGACATTCCAATCTGTTTGCAACAGCAAGTGAAAAACAGCCTAAACGATCACAGACCAACCCCCAGGTTACTCACCCACTAAACCTCCCTAGACAGTCCCTTTTTCTCTCCACTCTCACAACCTGAATTACAAGTAAGCATCAGGATTTAACTACTTCCCGATAATGTACAAGCACATAAACCGAACTACTCCCCAATGCACCAAACCCACCGAGAGAGCATGCCAAGAAAACCCATGGACGCAACTGAGCTAGATCGAATCACTAAGCAAACCGGCCGCAAGACAGTGGATCGAAGAATCCACTGCTTCTGCGGAAAGAAGAAACCGAAACCCGCCGGCGAGGGCACCGATTTCGGGGGTGGGGCGGATCGAGACCAGGCAGTCTTGGATAGGAAGCAAACGGATATGAAGTGAAAAGTGGAGGGGAAGAGGGAGGTGGGAGAGGGGAAGCGGCGGCTTACGTCATCCTCGTGGCCCTGGAGCTGGGCGCTGAGGCGGTACTCGGCCATGGCTCCGTCGTACGGCGCGGCGGAGCTCGC
>LAPY01001755.1:83789-101144 GCA_000970635.1 Eragrostis tef
CGCTAGCACCATCACCGTCGCCCTTGCCATGGAGGATGTCGCTGATCAGTCACAGATCGCCTGCCTGTTTGCTTAGGATTCTTCAGTTTCGGGAGAGAGAAATGGAAGGTGACTTCGGTGAGAACGGACGGAGGAGAACGAAGCCCGGTATTTAAAGCCGGCAGCGGAAGAGAGCAGGGCGGAAACGGGCGCGGTGACGTCGCGGCGTGTCCCGCCCGCGCGTCCCTGACCTGACCCGGGCCTTGACGTTGACGCGCCGCGCGCGCGCGAATCGCGTGCGTCGCCGCCCGAGCGAGTCACGCACGGCCCCGGCTGGCAGGCGGCAGCGTTGCCAGCTAGCGCCGCACAAGCGCACCGCCACGTGTGCGGACCACCCCAGCATGCGTGGCTGTCCACGTCTCCACGGCAGCCCACTGACACGCAGGCCATCTAGTAGTAGTGAGTACTGGTATGCCAACTACAGGCCAACGTGTCAGTTGGTTGTCTGGTGTCGCCTCTTGTGACTGCAACGGCTAGTTTCCCATAGGGCTGTTCAACGGCGGGTCGAGGAAACCGGATAGGATATCGGCGGCTGGACGTATACCTACGAGTCACTGTTCACAAAGCTAGATTACTGTTCGCCTGAGGCTTACGGCGAGCAGCCAGTTTACTGGCCAGTTTTCTCAACCCGCCGTTGAACAGCCCTACTTTCCGAGCACTGGAGCCTATCCTTTGTATATATACCCAATAGCATCACAGTCAAGCGAAATGGCTTTGCATTTGACAAACAGAACAATAACAGCCTCCAGTAACTGCTTGTCGCCGCTCGAAGCTGAATGTGAAACGCAACAACAGAACAGCGCACAGCACCATCAGGTCACAACGTGCATTACCAAACCACTAATTACATCGCTAAACTACTGCCGCAGGCACCACGACCAGTTCAAGAGTCACATATCCGACTCCAAGACACCGCCTGATCACAGTAATCAGCGGCCCAAAATGCACGTGCTCCTCAGCAGGCAACCGAGGTGCACGCGCGGCAAGCAAAAGAAGCGCCAGGACACTGCGGCGCGAGCTCAGCTGGTGAGCGAAGAGAGCATGCCGCCTCCGCTCTTGGTCGGCACCACCACCTCCCAGCCGGGGCCTTTCAGAGGGACAAGAGGCGCGGCGTTGGCAGCTCCAGGTGGGCCGGTCAGGTCGCTCCGGTCCATCAGCTTCAGAAGGTCTTCGTCGCTGATGTCTGTCTGGATCATCCTGTCTTCCTCGTCCTGCTCGTCCCTGAGCAGAGCCAGCAACTCACCCTCCTGCATTCCAATGACCAAACAAAGCACATCAGCGGATAAGCAATCACTTTGTAATCCAGTGTTATTTGTGGTGTTCCCATGACGAAAGAACAATTTTGATTTGCATATATTAGGGATGAAAGCATTTATTACATCTAAGGCATTGGGCTTCGCTCTTTCTTGCTCAAACTGGCCCTTGCCAATCACCACATGCTCTAGCTTTAACTTCCCAAAAGCTCTCTTAATGATCCGGCCCTGCAACCATGAGACGGTGAGCAAGCCCATCCAACAGAGTATAGCCAAACCACGTATCTGAAGATAATCCAACGGCACCTCAACAGAATGTGATGTAGCCAGCCTGTATACATGCACTGGGCGTGTTTGACCAATCCGGTGGCATCGATCCATAGCTTGCAGATCCATCTGAGGATTCTGGAGGGTCAAACAAAAGTTTGGTGCGTTAGAACTATGACAGGCAACAAAATGATCATCTTTTCAAACAGGAGAATGGAATGCAGGAACAACACATCTTTGAATGACTGACATTGTAGCATCTGAACAGTAGGCACGAACGGATTAAGAGAATTACCCAGTCACTGTCATATAGTATACACGTGTCAGCAGAAGTAAGGTTGATACCAAGCCCACCAGCCCGTGTGCTCAGGAGGAAGACGTTAAAACTGCTCTTCAAATCATTGAATTCTGCTATCTACCACAAAAAATAAAAGCAAACAAAATTGTCAGGAAACTGCAATGGTAGAACCATCAGTTCCTAGTGAAGATTCTTTCCTCACTGAACAAGTCATTTAGCAATAAGTATCATAAAGGTGTAACATAGCCAAAGTATCATAAAGCGGCTTTTAGTTTTTAGACACGTTTTAAGCAATAAGTAAATAACATATAGTCATGTGCCTCCAAGCTGTATACGTCACCTGCTTTGCACAGATGCTGAACTGATAGACTTAATTTGCAGAGAAAAGGACTAGTGTGGTACTGAAATAAACAATCTGGTAATTGGAGTCATGGAGTGTACTGGAATGTATTCTGATTTCTGACCCAGATCACAAATTCTTTTGAGATTTATATGCAATCAATCACAGGCTTCAGTACTTAGCCATTAGAAGGTAACCAATCACATGCCAACTCTTGCTAATGACTTAACATGATTATGAAAGTAAGCATACATGCATACACCAATTGCCAAAAGAATACAGCACAATATAGTTCAACTCTTCGTCATGGAGATGCAATCAAATAAAATAGTAATATATTGGCAGAGTACCGCATTACCTGTTTCCTTCTGTCATCCAACTTAACACCACCATCGATTCGGCAAACTTCAAGGCCTTTTGAATCTAAGTAGTACTCAATAATATCCAACACTTTTGTCCATTGTGAAAATATTAAAACCTACAAGGAACTACAGTTCAGATCTGAAAGGTAGAGGTATCTAAACTTGAACTACTGTCTCAAAAGACACGAGGACAGGAGGTGAAGACCATATACCTTGTGCTTTTGTTCAAGCAGTAATTTAAGTAACCTGTCAAAAAGCTGGAATTTACCACATTGTTCCAGAAGCTTCTCAACAGGAGGATATAAACCTGCAAGACCCAAAAGAAAAAGATATAGTAAAATGAAGTTAGGAAACAGAATTTCAAAGCAACAAACAACAATCAAGCAGTGGCCAATAGGGGGCAAACCTGTAGATTCATAGGGAGATTCCAGTAGATCAGGATGGTTGCAGTTCTTTCTCAGCTGAATCAATAGATTATGCAACTTTGCTTTAATGCCAGGCCTCTTCAACACTGCAGTACAACAACAAAAGAAAATGAGCCAATTTAGAAGGCTACAGCCTACAAACACTTGGGCACATACTGGACTGAAAATCTACAGGGCCACCATACCAATATCTGATTCCTCTATGTAGTTGTCAAATGTTTTCTTGACCAAATGATCCTGGATTTCCTTCTGATGTTCAGTCATGTTAGCATAAATGATTATCTCTTTCTTTCGTGGAAGCATTTGTTCTACATCTTCCTTCATCCGCCTTAGAAGGAATGGACGCAAAATGGCATGAAGCTTTGAAATAACATGCACCCTTCTTTTCTCTTCGGTTTCTTCTTGTAGTTCCTCATTTCCTTTCCCAGAAAAATCAAACCTTGAAAGAAGACAGTAATAAGATTGTTAATGTGGACAGTAATAAGGGTGGACACAAGATGGCAATCAGTCACTGGTGGACACAAAAGTATTCTTAGTAAATAAATCACATTTGCGCCTCAGTGCTGAAAGTCGAGAGTGCGAATTGAAATACAATAAAAAAGATTACAAGATACAGATTTGAATCATACCATGATTCAAATTCCTGGTGTGAGGAGAATATATCAGGCAAAATGAAGTTCAACAGTGACCACAGCTCGGCTAGATTATTCTGAAGGGGTGTCCCAGTCAAAAGGAGCTTATTGTCCATGGGTATGCGCTTTATCTCCCTTAGTAGTTTACACTTTGAATTTTTTAATCGGTGGCCCTGGAGAATATGTTTGGAATTGATACATAAATACAAAAGAGAGCAAAAGCAATACAATAGAGGGATTATAATTTAGAGCGTTAGCTTTTCCCTCACCTCATCCACAACAACATACGCCCACTTGTAGTGAGCAAGAAATTTAGCATCTGACATTGCCATCTCATATGAAGTCACTACTATCGGAAAATCAGGGCCAGGTGTTTTGGGCATGAATTTTCTTCTTATCTCTGCCCGGGCCACTTTATCTCCATGATAAATGATACTAGACAGAGATGGAGTAAACCTGAGATCAAAAGTCTCGGCATTATTAGAGTATCAATGGTGAGGGAGGTAAAAGAATATCTTGAATGATTACCTTGAAATTTCATTCACCCAGTTTGATAGAGTGGACAGAGGAGCAATTATCATGAATGGACCATTCATGCCTTTCCCTTTCAAATGAGCAAGAAATCCCGTGAACAGATTAAGAGAATTACCCAGTCACTGTCATATAGTATACACGTGTCAGCAGAAGTAAGGTTGATACCAAGCCCACCAGCCCGTGTGCTCAGGAGGAAGACATTAAAAC
This sequence comes from Eragrostis tef, assembly GCA_000970635.1. Lineage (NCBI taxonomy): Eukaryota > Viridiplantae > Streptophyta > Magnoliopsida > Poales > Poaceae > Eragrostis > Eragrostis tef. The sequence goes on from LAPY01001755.1 coordinate 88,147, forward strand.
TGCTCTTCAAATCATTGAATTCTGCTATCTGCCACAACAAACAGAAGCAAACAAAATAGTCAGGAAACAACGATGATAGAACCATCAGTTCCTAGTGAAGATTATTTCCTCACTGAACAAGGAGTAACATAGCCAAAGTGTCATAAAGCGGCTTTTAGTTTTTAGACACGTTTTTAGCAATAACAAATAGTCATGTGCCTCCAAGCTGTATATGTCACCTGCTTTTCACAGATGCTGAACTGAATAGACTTAATTTGCAGAGAAAAGGACTAGTGTGGTGTGGTACTGAAATAAACAATCTGGTAACTGGAGTGTACTAAATGTATTCTGACCCAGATCGCAAATTTTTGAGATTTATATGCAACCAATCACAGCCATGTTTTTGAGGCGTTGCAGCGTCCTGTGGCGGGGGCAACGCCTAGGCGACGCCTCAAAAACATGGAATCACAGGTTTCAGTACTTTGCCATTAAAAGGTAACTGAACACAAGTTATCAGTTCGCATGCCTTGAACACATGTTGTCAGTTCACATGCCAAACTCTTGCTAATGACTTAACATGATTATGCATACACCAATTGCCAAAAGAATACAGCCAAGTATAGTTCAATTCTTCGTCAGGTACTGCTATCAAGCAAAATAGTAATATGCTGGCACAGACTACCACATTACCTGTTTCCTTCTGTCATCCAACTTAACACCACCATCGATTCGGCAGACTTCAATGCCTTTTGTATCCAAGTAGTATTCAATAATATCCAACACTTTTGTCCATTGTGAAAATATTAAAACCTACAAGGAACTAAAGTTCAGATCTGAAAGCTAGAGGTATCTAGTAAACTTGAACTACTATCTCCATAGACACAAGGACAAGAGGTGAAAACCATATACCTTGTGCTTTTGTTCAAGCAGGAATTTAAGTAACCTGTCAAAAAGCTGGAATTTTCCACATTGTTCCAGAAGCTTCTCAGCAGGAGGATATAAACCTGCAAGACCCAAAAGAAAAAGACACAGTAAAATGAAGTTAGGAAACAGAATTTAAAAGCAACAAACAACAATCAAGCAGTGGCCAATAGGGGGCAAACCTGTTGATTCATATGGAGATTCCAGTAGATCAGGATGGTTGCAGTTCTTTCTCAGCTGAATCAATAGATTATGCAACTTTGCTTTAATGCCAGGCCTCTTCAACACTGCAGTACAACAACAAAAGAAAATGAGCCAATTTAGAAGGCTACAGCCTACAAACACTTGGGCACATACTGGACTGAAAATCTACAGGGCCACCATACCAATATCTGATTCCTCTATGTAGTTGTCAAATGTTTTCTTGACCAAATGATCCTGGATTTCCTTCTGATGTTCAGTCATGTTAGCATAAATGATTATCTCTTTCTTTCGTGGAAGCATTTGTTCTACATCTTCCTTCATCCGCCTTAGAAGGAATGGACGCAAAATGGCATGAAGCTTTGAAATAACATGCACCCTTCTTTTCTCTTCGGTTTCTTCTTGTAGTTCCTCATTTCCTTTCCCAGAAAAATCAAACCTTGAAAGAAGACAGTAATAAGATTGTTAATGTGGACAGTAATAAGGGTGGACACAAGATGGCAATCAGTCACTGGTGGACACAAAAGTATTCTTAGTAAATAAATCACATTTGCGCCTCAGTGCTGAAAGTCGAGAGTGCGAATTGAAATACAATAAAAAAGATTACAAGATACAGATTTGAATCATACCATGATTCAAATTCCTGGTGTGAGGAGAATATATCAGGCAAAATGAAGTTCAACAGTGACCACAGCTCGGCTAGATTATTCTGAAGGGGTGTCCCAGTCAAAAGGAGCTTATTGTCCATGGGTATGCGCTTTATCTCCCTTAGTAGTTTACACTTTGAATTTTTTAATCGGTGGCCCTGGAGAATATGTTTGGAATTGATACATAAATACAAAAGAGAGCAAAAGCAATACAATAGAGGGATTATAATTTAGAGCGTTAGCTTTTCCCTCACCTCATCCACAACAACATACGCCCACTTGTAGTGAGCAAGAAATTTAGCATCTGACATTGCCATCTCATATGAAGTCACTACTATCGGAAAATCAGGGCCAGGTGTTTTGGGCATGAATTTTCTTCTTATCTCTGCCCGGGCCACTTTATCTCCATGATAAATGATACTAGACAGAGATGGAGTAAACCTGAGATCAAAAGTCTCGGCATTATTAGAGTATCAATGGTGAGGGAGGTAAAAGAATATCTTGAATGATTACCTTGAAATTTCATTCACCCAGTTTGATAGAGTGGACAGAGGAGCAATTATCATGAATGGACCATTCATGCCTTTCCCTTTCAAATGAGCAAGAAATCCAATGGTCTGGATTGTTTTCCCAAGGCCCATTTGATCAGCCAGTATCCCATTCAGCCCATTCTGCCACAATGATATTAGCCACTTCACACCCTTTATCTGGTATGATTTCAACTTTCCACCAGTCATTAGTGGCACAAGATTGGCCTGCTCTTTTTGCCACCTTTCTTCTTCAGAGAGAGCACAATCATCAGCAAGGCGATCTTCGCGGGATCTTGTAAGCATGGCTGCCACTGCTGTCTTGGCCTTTTTCTGAATGATGTTTTACTTACAGTTGTCAGAGCTAATAAAAACTTAGCATAAGGTTTAACCTATGCACAATAAGTATTTGACAATATCTTAACTTGGAGATCATTCACGGAAAATATTTGAAATAGCTCAACAAATATGTAGCCACTAGATCAGCATACATCAGCAAGTTTTAAACAACACAAATAAACCACAGAACATTATCTGAGAAATAGAAATCTGTGCTGCAAAAACCTTTGAACAACCCTTTCATCAGACCTTGTGAGTCTATAAACTACAACAGGACACTACTGCTAGAACATGACCACCAAAGTAACATCCTAAGCACAATTCTAGCATCAACACAGGTTTCATTACATATTGATTAACTATTGGGGACAGATGAGCAGTCCAGCGTCAAGAATTTGGTTAATCGAGGCTGAACATAATACTGCATTAGCATATGTCCAAGGCACCATATAATACAGTGGGACAATATATATTAACACATTACAAAATATGGAGAGCAGTATACAAAGCCCGCACTTACATCATTGTACTGAGGCACAGCATTTGATTTCCTCTTTCGGCCACGCCCTTTCTTTTCTTCTATCTGCGGTTCTTTAGTTTCAACATTCTCCTCCTGATCATGCAACACCACCATCAGCAGCAAAGAAGGAAACATAACTAGAAGGGACATTAAAAAAAAAAGTCAGCAGATAGTGAAGAACTCGTACATCAGCAATTTTATCCATTTTCTCCAGAAGAAACTCAGAAAAGAGCTGTGTCTTCGTCAATAGTGCATCTAACTTGCTATAATTCTCTGCAGGATCAAAAGCAAGTCTTGCAGCTTCTTCCCTCTTCCTGGCTTCCTCTTCTTCCTCTGCCTTGACCCGGGCCTCCTCAAGTTGCTCTTCTTCCTTTTTCATCGATTCTGTGATCAAGAATGCATCACCATTCTTGGCCTCAAGGTCAATAGGTATAGATGAACTTGCATCCACGAAATCATCAGCTTGTTCCTCCTTGCCAGGCTCCAAGAGCTGCTTTTCCTCATCCACGATGAGGTGGGATGCATCACCATTTTTGACCTCAGACTCAGCAGGCAGGGACAAGCTTGCATCCACAGAAATATCAGCTTTCAAATCCTGTTGCTTGATTGGCTCAGTGGCTACAAAAGCATCTTCCTCCTTGGAATGTGTGTACTGAGCAGGGGACATGGACAATGTCCCCATTTTCTTGTTCTTTGGAAAACTGAATTGATTGCTCAGCAGGTAGATCTCCGCTCAGTTCCTGGAAATGAATTCAATATAAGGAATCTTAGAAGCAGTTTAATTTTATAGCTGAATTAGAACTGAGCTGTGGCGTTAATCGTTGTTTGGACAATGCAAGAAATTCGTTTTGGGAATCCAAATCCTATACAATCCATATATGAAAAGCTGTATAGATGTGCTTTTAACTTTCGGATAGTTGAGAAATCAGGACCCGTTACCCATCGTACAGACCTCGCAGCAAAAACAACCACCTAGCGGGAAATGAGAATAAAAACCTATTTTCTCTTCGTCGGCAGATGCAGTAACCGAATCTCCTTGAGCGATCTACCGCAACAATCAAATGGATAGTCTGGACAACAAAAACATAAACGATCTACTTCCTCTCGCGAGATTAGGCGGTTAGGGTTTAGGGAAATGGGGTCGATTTGTACGGATTTCAGCGAGAGAGGAGAAGAGGCGGAGAGAGAGGGACTGCGGCGGAACCTTACCTGAGTCGCCTCGTCGTCGCCGCACTCCAGTCCCCGTCACTTCCCCCGTTCCCGAGGGAGAAGTTGCAACAGGGGAGGAATGCGGGCGGCGTGGGTTTTAGGGTTCACCGCGCTGGGCGGGATCTCTGAAAATGGGAGTGAGGGTGCCCGCGCACGAACCAAGAAAAGCGAGAAGCTCTGAGTGAGCCGTTGCGCGCTGGGCCGCTCATCCGGGCCAGATTTTGGGCCGACACCGCCCCGACGAAGCCCAAAGTAGTAGTATTTTGCAATAAATTTGTTTTGCTTCGGAGAATGTAAATGAATGAACTTAGTTTTATTTTGCGATGAGTAAATAAAATTGTTTTAGGTTAAGTATAATAAATCTCACTCAGCCGTCTAAAAATTTGTTTACATCATAAAAATCCTTGTTAGAGGAGGAGAGAGAAGAGAGCGGGTTGTCCACAGTTGAAGCACACTGTGACGCTGCCCAGGGAAAAGTGCGCTAGTGGCACCAGTGCAGCCGGCCATTCCATTCATTTTGTTCTTCGAAATCTTACTTGTACAACACCATCATTTCTGTTGGCATCTATCATTTCGACAGGAAAAAAAAATATGGTGATCCTTGATGTCAATAGTGAGTAGGATGATGAAATTTTGCAGAAAAATTAGTACAATAGAAGCCTTTAGTTAATTTTCAGTGACACGCCCGTCACTGTCAGCCACGACAGGAAGTAAAGCAAAAATGGGAAGACGGGCTGATACAGGCCCAACCTGCCTTTGTGTTGGCCTCTTCGCTCCATCTCCTACACCCGCGGCTGCCCAGATCTAGTCGCGCATGGAGCTTCCTTATTGGAGCAGCCAAAATAGGCTCCTCCACGCAACCCCGCCACATGCTCCTCTCGGCTGCCAGATCTGGCCGTCGCGCTCTGAGCTGCCTCGCTTGGGAGGCGTTGTCCCCGAAGCCACATGTGACGCTCGGTGGCATAAGGGGAAGTAAGGCACGGGAACAAGCACGTGGCGCTAACATGGTAGCACCGAAGAGATGTGAGGGGATGAATGGTTGATCTAAGAGAGGAAGAGGGAGGCGCGGGGTGGATTGGGCGGTGGACGGTGCGGCGCGTTGGACACGAGCAGGTGAGGCGCGTTTGAGGGGCAAAGGGCGGCGAAGAGTGTGCGGTCACTACAACAAATGTGGGCTTCTATGACATTTTTCTTGTGACAACATACCGTTTAGTCATAAAGTTTGTTGAGTTTATGACATTTTTGAGAAAAAATGGTGTTTTATGACAAAAATCAATATCTGTCATTAAATTTGGCCACAAAATTGTCATAAATCAAGACGCTATTATATTACGACGAGCAAAAATGTCATGATTGGCAAAAAAATAAATGTCACAATAGTTATGACTAGCATTAATTGTCATTAGAAAATTTTCTTTATTTTACACCAAAATTTATGACAGATGTGAATTGTTATTACGTGGCACGCTTGTCAAATACTTATCATGTAGGACTCACATATAATTTTAATTGGTCCCACAGTCAAGTTTTAACACTTCATATTATGGTAGCTAACGGAAATACATATATTTGTTGTGAGCCAAACGAGAACGTGGCGGTCCATATTTTTTCTTTTTCAAAAACACATTGTGTAGTGACGAATATTCTCATTGGAGTAGAAGATACCGAATTATTTTATTTTTATTTAAGGTTATTCTGACTTACTCGTGAAAAAATATTTTGCCTAATTTCTGAAATTAATTTGAAAAATAAAATAGGAAAACCCACCTCATCTAAATAGACCAAAACTCCAACAAAATTTCGCCCAGGCCAGCCCACCAGACCAGCCCAGCCCGGTATCCCGAAGTTTTGCCCTGTGGTCAGCAAATTACTAAAATAACTTGACTATTTTTCGGCCTACGCTAGCGCAGCCCATTAATTTGGCCCAATGTGTAAACTGGGGCTTGGATCGAAAAAAAAGAGAGATAGAGAATGGCGCCTGGTTCTAGTGTTCTTTATAGGATAAGTAAAGTACTGCCCATTGACCACTCGAAGTACAACATTAATCCGGTGGCAAGTTACTTTCTTGCCTAGCAAGTAGTTCAAACTTCAAGGTCGCTTCATATTATTTTTTGCAGCCTCAAAGAATAATGGGTCCCACGTGTCAGTCAGCCACCGTCAAAGAAGAGCGGGTCCCATGCGTCAAAAAAGGCTGAAAAAACTATCGGGATGCACCATTCTTTGTTTATTTGTTTTAATTTTTATCTCTCAATTCAAATTGTTTTGCCAATAATTAAAAATCCAATAAAAATTTAAACTTTTTAAAATTGAAAACAAATTCAATTAAAAGTAGAAGTCAAATCCATACTAAATTAGATTTTTTTTAAAAAAATTAAATATTCATCAAAACCACCATTTACATATTTAAATTTTCCTATTTTAATTTATATGTTTGTTTTGTTTTTGTCTTTTTGCAAATTTGAATTGTATCCAAACACGAAATAAAAAAAGAAAACATTTTCTTCATTTCGTGGGCCGCCATTTTCCTTTTCAATTTCCTACCGGCCTACTCTCCTTTCATTTCTTTTTTTCCCCTCGCGCCAGCCGCCGGCCCAACTCCACTTCTCTTGGCCCACCAGAAGCCCAGCCCGCTCTACTCTCAACGTGTCACCAACAGGTCGGCCCAACCTGTTCTTATCCAGTTCTTGGCCCCCAGCTCTATTTCTCAATTTGATTCATTGCTGAATTTTGAAAGTTGTATATATTTCGCATACTATGTATAAATAACCTCATTTTTTTTCTCCGCATTTATAAAAATATTATCTACCTATTTGTAGAATATATGGAACTGTTTTATATGATATAGTTGTGCCTTATCCCCAAATAACTATTGGCTATTTTTTGCCAAAATTTTGTTTATTTTGTAAATCTCGAAAGAGAATGTTTTTTTACATGAATTTTTGCTGATATGGACAACAGAAGCACCTCTACACAAGAAAATTATGTTAAAATTTTTTTGAAGCTCTTGTTAAGGACATTGTTCATTTGTAGTTGAACTTGGGTGATAGTCTCATGAGATGTGTCTAGAGTTGTTTATTTTGAACACACTTTGGTGCGTTTGTTTTCAAAAAAATTAACAAAAAATCCCATGGGTTTCAGTTGACTTTGAACAGACGCAAACAAAAAATCAGCTCAAAATTCATTATAGGGTTTGAGATAAAATTTATGAAAACAATTATAAAATGAATTCATTTCTTCTCTTTTTTATATCTCACGAATTTGTTGCAACTTCGGTTGAAATTTTGTAAGAATGTGTATCTAGTCGATCCAAATGAATAGTAGTTGTTGTGGAATTTTTGAAAGTCATTTTTATATGTATCGTTTTCAAAATACTTATTTTTGGTACTTCTGATATAACTCGTTTTTTAATAAACATTGATGTTACACTGTTTCCAAAAAATCTCAAAACATTATATGTGACATTCATTAAAATGGTACAAATACTCAATAAGTTTGAGGCCTTAAGTAAACTTATTTGTAGCTATAAAAACAAATAAACTAAAAACAAAATTAATTTTTTATTTAGAAATCGTCACAGTCCTGGGCTGGCTGGGCCTAGCAAACTCCAGCCCAGCCGGCCTTTAGGTTTTCTTGGCCCGTTTAACGTTCTCTCATGGCCGTCGGATACAAAGCGGTGCCCTGGAAACCCTAAGTGCCGTCTGCCTCCACTCCTCCGCTTGCACCGCCTCCAGTCCTCCACACTTGGCCGCCTGCTCCACTCTTCGCCTTCTGCGGCGTCTCTTCTTCGTCTTCTCCGAGCAGGACCCCTTCTCCCTATTCCATATCAGCAGCCGAGTCCCATGAGGCCCTCGCACGACCTGGCGGCGGGGCAGCTGCGTTCACTCAACGTGGCAGCGGCCGCATCTCGTGCCGTCCTCCACCGTCAAGACCCGGACCATAGGCGAGCGGATCCAGCCTGAGGCGACCTGATCCAGCCTGAGGCGACCTGATCCAGCCGGGGACGAGCGGATCTAGCATCAAGATCTGCGACATGGGGATGGCGGCGCCGACCAAGCCCTTCCGCGTCGCCCCCATCTCCGACGGCTTCGACAACGACCACGCTTTCTCCTGGGACTCCGAGTACTGGCGCATGGCGGGGAAGACGACGGCGGCCGTGGGCGCTGAGACGCTGGCGGCGCTGCTCCGCTCCGATGCGCGGTCAGGGCGGCCCGTGCGCGTGCTCTTGTACGACCCGCACCTGCCGTGGGTGCGGCGGGGGGGGCGGGGGGCCGGCGGGGGGGCGAGGTGTGGACGGGGAGGCTGCCGCTGCTCCGTGGACCTGTTCGCGCGCAGACTGCTCGGTGTCGAGCTCGGGCCCGACGATGTGCCACCGTTCGCCGCGAGACCAGACTGGTGCCCGGCATTTCTTGAGACGTCGATTAAGCTGTTCGAGGGGCTGGTGGACGCTGGCGAGGTGCTCGTCAACTCGTTCTGCGACATTGAGCCCAAGGTGAGGCCATCCGAATCATGCCCCGTACCTGTTGTTTTGCTCAAGAGTAAATACAATTCGCATACTCTGCTTTCCTGAATATACATGTGCCAAATTGGTGGTTATTCATTCATCTATTTGTGGTCAATGTTATCCTTAATTTCATGAGATCTTTGAGACATTTCTCCTCTCTGCATTTGTAGGACTTAGGCAGCCGTCTTCTTCATCCAACTGTGCAGGCCCCTGCTTCCTCACCTCGTTGGCAGGACACAGGTAAATGGCATCTTAATCCCCCTGCCTCTTTCCTGTTCTGCCGGCCATCGTGCACTTGTCTCCACAGCAACGTTGTACTGATTAGCTCCCCCAGATGCTCTTCTTTGTACGCTGCATTGTGGGAGTGTGTGGCTCTGCTTAATTGCGATGTCGTCCACTAGCTGGTGCTTTTGTTAGTGCTTCACAGAATGTTTGCTGCTTTACTCAGACTTAGTATTCTGTGATTAATACATATAAATTGCTATAGGCATATGAACTTTATAAAACCTTGAGCATTGGATACTTTACAAAATAGTAGCAACTGAGTATAACTACCTGCAGATTGTATGGCAAGTAATACCTGCATTTGTGTTTTGTTCTGTTCTCTGCTTGTTAACTAAAATGCCTTATCACATAATCAGCATTGAATATTGATTTACAATGACAGTGAAGTCAGGAGACTAGCATGAGGGTTGTACTATTGATTTTTGGTGTACTAAATTGATTCAGTACTCAATGCTTGTTGTGCCTTTTAGCTTTTTCTAGCAGGAGTATATTATTTGTGCATGCTGAGGCGGGTTTGATTGTGAAGCTACCTTATAAAATCTGACAATATATTTTGTACCATACATAAAGAATTTTCCTTCTGCGATTGTATGTGCTGCTCTATTTTCCTTGTGCAAATGCAATCCTCTGTTATCTGTCACCGTCCAAATTTGATAGCAGGTCAGTTTGCATTCACTTGCTCTAAACTACCTTGCAAGCTACCCTAACAATTAGAATAGAAAATCAGAATACAGCAGCCATCATAAAATATTCATTGTAATATCTTATCCAATGTTCATTTCTTTGGCCACTTGAAAATGCAGCAGCCATCTGAAACTAAACTGATATTTGCCTATTATTGTATGCTTGTCATTGCTTTGTCCTGTATGCTTGTCATTGCTTTGTCATACTACAGATGCTAAGTCATCTTAAAAATACATAGATGTATGCATGAATTGGTATTATTTCTGACATTTTATCTTCTGAAGTAGTAGCAATCACACATGTATCAGCATGTGCCATACTACTGCTTCACTGCTTAAGGAGTAGCTTCACTGAGCTTCTATGCTTTGTTTCCTAGGATTCAGTTTCAGAGTTCTGGATTCTATGAACTATCTCTGAGAGGGCAACAAGATTAGGTATTTTTTCAGCCATTAGTAGTTTTCTTTTCAGGGATGAAATACTCGTCATGCTGCTAATAAAAGCACAGGGATATGACTACCTCTTTTGATTACTGCAAGTACTATAGCCAGTACTTGTTCTATACCATTCTTTCTTTTGATTACTAAGTAATTGGCTATTCTGTGATTGCAGCTCAAGTTCTTTGGCGTTGGCAGCATTCTCTGAGTCAAGGGATTGTTTGATGCATGGTGAACCTGCTCTGGTCTTAGAAATTATTTGTTAGGTTAAACTGTTTGTATTTTCCTGCATGGGATTATTTGTATACATCTTGGTGTTGTACATGTTTGGTTAATAACTAAGGAAATTTTGATTTGTATAGTTTTTAATGTATGAGTGCTATATGGGCTATGCTGGAATAAGAATATGTCGACCAAAAGTAAAATTATTTGTGGATTAATTGGGCTGCTAAATTAGCGGGTCGAAAGATTAAAACCCCGTAACAATAGCAGGCGAAAATCTAAAATGCCTGCAAAATTAGTGGGCTGAAAGTAAAAAATCCATCAGAACTAATGGGCCGAAAGTATAAAGGCTTGCGAAATTATTGGGTTGAAAGTTGAAAGGCCTGTGAAATAAATGGGCTGAAAGTTGAAAGGCCCGCGATATTAATGGGCTGAAAGATGAAAGGCCAGAGAAATTGATGGGCCGAAATGAAAAAGGGCTGAGAAATTAATGGGTCGAATTTGAAAAGGCCTGAGAATTTAATGGGCCAAAAGTTGAAAAGCTCACAAAAATATCATGCCGAAAGTTGAAAGGTCCACAAAATTAACAGACTGAAAGTTGAAAGGTCTACAAAATTAACGGGCCGAAAGTTGAAAGGTCGACGAAATTAACGGGTCGAAAGTTGAAAGACCCACGAAATTAATAGGCTGGAAACCGGCCAGGTCCGGTCCAATAGATAATGACAAAATCATAATTGTCATGAATTTTTGTGACATATTTAGTAATGTCATAAGCTTGACTTTTTTTGTGGTGTCATGACATTTTTGTATAGAGTCACAAAGTTGTGACAACAACACAGAAATTGTCATAAAAAGTAATCGCTGACACACTTTCTATGACTACCCGATTTTTGTTACTGATGCGTCATGGTTGGCCATTTGTGACAATTTTTTGACCTTTTGTGACAAAATCACATTGTCTAGAAAGTCAAAATTATTGTAGTGGGTGGAGAGAAGTGAGGTAGGCTAACTCTAGTAGTGAGCGGTTGATATAGGATGTCTATGGTTCGGGCTCAAAAAGGCCGAAAATGGGCCGACTAACACTAGTGTATTTTAGACATTGGGCCTCTTCGGATGGCTGTAGCTGCAGCTGCTTTCCGCTGAAACCAATTGTTGGTACTGTTCGAGCTGAAAGAATACTGTACGAGCTGAAAGTTGGGTGAAAGAATACTATACGAGCTACAGTATCAAGACCAGCCGCTACAGTTGTTTCTTATGCAGCCGAACAAGGCTATTGTTCCAAGTGTTTATATATTGTTTGCCCGTCATTATTGTGGCAGACTTCAGGGTGCCCATCATTGCTAAAAAAAGGGCTTCATCACTACATGCAAAGTTGCAAATTTTGTGAGGGGTGTTCATCGGAAAAGATGAAGTTAATGGTAACTAGTTCATGGGCGCTTATCATCGGTTTCAATAAACTGCCATCTCCAAGCACAGTTAAAAGGCGTGAATTTGTTCGTTGAGTTGCCCAGTATGGACAAGTTATCGTTGAGGCAGTGGCAGCGCTAAAATTTAAACAATGGGTATTTGTATAGCTATCGTCATATGACATGAAAGTAGTAGCTGGTGGCATCATTCTTTAAGAAAACAAGTTGGACCAAGCCCAAACCGCCCCGCCTTTGCGCGAGCCTTGCCAGTTGCCACTCCCGCGCCCATCCGGATCTAGCCACGTCCGGTGCATCCTCGCCGGAGCACCGCCACACGCTCCTCCCGTCCACTGCGCCTGGGAGGCATCGCGCCCAGTGGAAGAAGAGGAAGACGGGCGTGGGGACCAGCACACGATGCTAACATGGGAGCACATGAGTGATGTGAGGGGAGGGGTGATGGATTTGAGAGAGAGGAAGAGGAAGGGCACGGGTGAATTGAGTAGAGGACGGCGGTGGAGTGTGCGGTGCGGTGGAAAAAAAGTGAGGCAAGCTAACCCTAGCAGTCATTGTATATAGTGTCGACGGTTCGGGCTCGAAAGCGCTAAGTGGGTCGATTAACACTATTGCGGACAACTGACATTAGCAGGCCTGCAACTGGTGTGTTTTAGATGTTGTTCACATGCTTATATCATGTTTTTCCGTCACTATTGTGGTTTCGAGCCCATTGCAGTGGGGAAGTATATTCAGTGTGACTTTCACTAAAAATGGCTTCGTCACATAGGGCTATATTTGTACTAGTATATCAAGTTTTGAAACAGGTTAATGGTAGTAGCAACTTTTGTGAGGGATTTTCATCAAAAGGATAGAAAAAATGTTCTCAAAAAATCAAAATGATAGAAAAAGTTAATGGTAACTAGTACGTGGTTGCTCATCAAAAACCATGAAGATTCTAGCTGAGTTGCCTAGTTTGGATGAACTTTCGTTGATCTAGTGGCAGAGCTAGAATTTAAACAATGAGTATTCGTATAGCCACGTCGTATGACACAAAAGTAGTACCTGATCAACAGAGAGGGAGGGCTATGGGGCTCAAGCCCCCTCCCCCCCACCCCCTCCCTCCTCCACT
>LAPY01001756.1:62042-75508 GCA_000970635.1 Eragrostis tef
TAATGTCACCTTCTGTTCCTGTCTTGTAGCTTGAACACTTGCCGCAGGATTACAATGGATCAGCATTAACACTGGTCGAGTCATTATCAAGGTACACTTTATGAAGCTTTAATGTTCCTTGTCACTTTTATATTATACAGTATTGTCTTTTGTTTCCGGATGTGAATTGTTTTACTGCTTCTTATAACTTTTGTTCATAAGATTGATAGGTAATGCCTCCCTGTTTTGGCTCATGCAGTCTTGTTGTCTTAGGTAACCTCACAGAGTTTGAGAGGGGAGTTCTCTGGCTTTCAGAGAATCTGACGTTTGATGTTGATGCTCGGATTAATCTTTTTGAGGTAATGCTATTTCATTATTGTCACAGTGACAATGATATAAATTTTCGATACTAAAAGCAATTTATTTTCTTATACAGTGTAACATAAGACTTCTAGGAGGTCTTATTTCTGCTCACCTTCTTGCCAAAGAGTACATCAGTCAGCTTAAGGATGGACTATATCAGGATCAATTGCTGCATCTTGCTGTAAATTTAGGCAATCGTTTTCTACCAGCATTTGAGACACCTACTGGATTGCCATATGCATGGATCAATCTTAAGGTTCATTTACAAATCTTTGACTTTTCTTAGACCTTAACTTCTGAATTTCTTTACGCTTCACTTGGAACCATATCTTGTTTGAGAAAATAGTTACTAGATGAAAGGTCAGAAAGTTTGACAATAACAAGTTTTTCTTTCCCCATTCTTTATTGTATTGCCACAAGAGATAACCTCATTGGATTGTGTGTGCAAGACCATTGGTACATACAGCGGATCAAAATGGAACAGGGAATTTCTGTAAGCAGAATATAGCCTTATTTTCAGTGGCTAGCTTGTTCATTAAAACACGTGTGGAGTTTGTACTCAAATAGATTCAGTGAAGGGCTTAGTTTTACTTGATAAAAACATGCATGCTTATTATGAGTGATTTTATTGTATAACAAATTTTTCTTTGAAGACTGCTGGGAAACCGACTAATAAAAGCTATGAACAGAGGATTTAAGTGGCAAACTGCAATTGTGCGATGTGGATAATGAAGACCCTTTGAATAGTTACTTTGCTATCTTAATCCTCGTATGTGTTAAAAGATGAAAACATTATCAGGCTCAAACATTTCTTTACTGGCATTTTGTAGATGTAGTTCAGTTATTTCCATCTGTGCAATGCTTCTAACTCAGCATATCTACTGGGCTTATTTTCTTTCAAACAATATTTCGATGATACAACTATTTTTTTTCCCCAGTACGGAGTGATGGAGAACGAGACAACAGAAACAAGCACATCAGGATGTGGTGGGTGCCAGAATATTCTGTTTACATATTCCTGAACAGATGCATGGTTCTTTTGAATAATATGGATTTGTTTAATAATCTAAATGATTACAGGTTCGCTTATCCTTGAAATGGGTGTATTGTCACGTCTGTCGGGTGATTCTAGATATGAAGCTGCGGCTCTTCGTGCTCTTCGCAAGTTATGGAGCATGAGAAGTTCCCTGAATCTAGTAGGCACAACACTTGATGTATTAACTGGCAAGTGGATTGAATATTCAACAGGCATTGGTGCTGGTAATACTATCTTAATTGAATGTGTGCTTGTTAGCCTTTTGTGAGCTTTTTCCCCCCTTTGCCTGCACTCTCATATTTAGCATTATGGCTTGTTAATCCTGGTCATTTCATGGAATTTCGTCTAATCACAAAATATACTACTTGTTTGAGACATACTGATGATTTATAGTAACATGATTGCAGGAGTAGATTCATTTTACGAGTATTTGATGAAAGCATATATTCTTTTTGGATGCGACGAGTACTGGGATATGTTTCATTCAGCTTATCTTGCGGTACAGAAGTATTTCCGACATGGCCCATGGTAATTTTCACCCAATTTACCAGTTCCTGGAGTATGCATGTATTGAACAGAAAGTCAGTAATGATAATTGACCTGACAGGTATCATGAAGCTGATATGAGGACGGGGGAAGCAACACACTGGCAACTAACTAGCCTTCAGGCCTTTTGGCCTGGTCTTCAGGTTTGCTGAATCCAGATACTGATACATTGGATGAAGCTATACCATATCGCGGTAATTTTTATTTTTATTTTTTGGTTATCATGAACAGACACTTCTTGGAGATGTTGCTGCTGCAAATCTGTCGCACCGGGAATTTTACAATGTATGGCAAAGATTTGGTGTACTACCAGAAAGGTACTGTCGGTTGTCTTCATCCAAGTACTTCAAGACCTAAGTGTTTTCTTGAACATTCATGTTAACATGGCAAACATAATACACTAATTATTTAAATCTGTAATGTGTAGAGTAGATACATGCTAAACAACTAAGCAAAAAGTTGTTTTTTGATCACGCAGTTACATTGGTGCATGTTCCGTGTTTTGCAGATATCTTTTGGACTATGGAATGTTGCATCCTACAGAGAAATACTATCCCTTGCGCCCCGAGTTTGCCGAGTCAACGTTTTATCTTTATCAAGCTACCAAAGGTGCGTGGGACAATGAATCTGCAGAAGGATCTCTGACATTAAGTGTGATGCTTTCCTGTCATCTAGAGGCCATGTTGATATGTTGTATACCTTTTTTCTTGTGCTTATAATGCGTGTCAATTTTCTTATACTAGAAACACTTTGTTTTACGGGAGCATATCCTATGAGAACCAGGTTCGTGTGAGAACTATGAGAACTCCAATCTGGGCCAAATGATCTTGATCTAAGGGGGCGCATGGATTCAGGTGGGAGGGGTAATTTGCAATTGCAAATCACCCCTCCCACCTCTCCCTTGGATCAAGATCATGTGGCCCAGATTAGAGTTCTCATAGTTGTTGCCTTGTTTTACAGCTACTGAAATCTCAGTTCCACTATCTTTAAATTTTCTTATACTAGAAACATTTTGTCCCTTATTGCTTTAACACAATGTTTCTTACAGATCCATGGTACCTAGAAGTGGGTGAAGCTATTGTAGGATCACTCAATTACTATACTAAAGTGGATGGAGGTTTTGCTAGCGTCAGAGATGTTTCAACTATGAAACTTGAAGACCATCAACACAGCTTCTTTCTTTCAGAAACGTAAGAGTTCATCTTCCACTTGTTTCTTTGTTGATAAGCAGTTCAAAATAGTCCATGAAGATTGATAGGCTCAAACACTTTTTGACATAAAAAATTACAACTTCAGGTGCAAATACCTGTTTCTTCTGTATGACGATTCATTCTTGAAGAACCAAAATTACATTTTTACAACCGAAGGTCACCCTCTTCCAGTACGAAGCACCTGGCATGAGAAATTTCCTGCAACACATGTTCCCAACAATTGGACTTTTGTCAAGGTGCTTTTCATTCTGTGATTTGAGCTTCAGATTACGATTGGGGGAAAATCAGCCATTTTGACACCAAGACTTCTGTGCAGGATGACAACCAACCAATTCGTGTTAGTGCGCTATCATCTCAAGTTTGCCCGGAGACAATTTTCCAAAAAAGTTTTGGCTCCCAATGGGAGAGTGCGTGTCACGTACCAGACGTATACCCTAGTCACAGATGCAGTACTGATGATGACTGCGGTATAGAGTCAGTAACATGCAGGAAGAGAACATGCAGTATGGCTGGATATTGCGGTTTGTGGCTGGTGGTTTATTAGCATTGACGAGATACTGTTTTTGCCAGTGACTTCAGGGGAGTATATGAAAATGCTGTTAGGGGCTTCGAAAGAAAGCCTCAATCTATACATGTACATTAGAATAGCGGGATGCCATGAGGGAGTATAAGTTTCTTAATTGATTTCTCCTCTTTACTAATACATTCATGAAGAGTTGACCGGTACTCTTTGACAATGCAATAGGCCTCAAAAGAACAGTTTTTAAATGATTCTGTTGGTTCGAGGGCTTAGATTCAAGCTTTCTGGGAGTGTAGAGTTCCTGCTGTGGACAAAACTGGACGTTTCAGGAATCAATGTGGCAGTCTGCATTGCGCACAAACATGAAGGAAAAAATATGATAAACTTCAATGAAGCAATTAGGTTATCAGGCGACGGTCCGAAACTAATAATAATTTAAGGTCAACTCATCGATAAAAAATCACAGAACGATCTGGCCTCCTAAGGTCATAATTGTTGGCGCCACAAAAACGAGGGGGCAGACCAATATTACATGGCGATTTCAGTATGTCCGTGGACAAAAATATATCTGGTTTCGACTAGCCATGATCCTACTTATCTAGGTCTGACCACGACCCCCACGCCCCCGTGATCCACGACCGGTAGCACCTCTCTGCAAAAAGCAAGCCAGTCTCTTATCAGCGTAATGTAGCATCATAAATTAACATTAATGATGAGCAAGTCATACCCTTTGTGGAGACTGTTGTCCACGACCCCTGGAAGGCTGTTGTGTGCGCTGCATCCTAGCTTGCCTGTTTAGTATGGCTCTCTGAGTTACATTGATAATTCTAGAACGACTTTCATCCCCATCAGCTACAGTACTCTGCTGTTCGGATGACACACCAGCTTGGGCTTGGTTAGGGGAAGGTTCACGACCCCCTGTTGTAGTACTGGTATTCCGCTGTTCAGAAAATCCACTAGTTTGGGCTGGATTAGGGGAAGGTTCACGTGCAGGAGAGGCATCTGCGGTTCGGCTTGGTGAGGCATCAGACGCTCCTGATGGTGCTATTGGGCTTTGGTCTGGTTCCCCTGCAGCACGTTCAGCAGTAGTATCAGCTTCTCCAGTATCTGACATATCAAGATCACTCTTTTCTGTTGGCCCTCCCGGAGATGCTGCACTGAAAGCATTACCAGCTTGCTCGCCAATATCCGAAGGTTCCCTTTGAGCTTCTTCCAGAGCAGTTCCTAGAGGTTGTTCAGGTTCCTCTGGCAACTCTCCCTCTTCCATCTCATCGTCAACATCTGTCGTTGTAGTAAGCTGAGCCTCTTCCTTCAAATCGTCGATTTTCTGGTCCTCATCAAATGATTGCACGGCTGCCTCTGACTTGGCCAGTGCATCTTCTACAGGAGTTGCATTGATGTCAATGTTGACATCGGTGTCCTGGCTTTTGATGTGCATTGATGCATCCACATGTGCCTCTGTGTCATCAACAGTATCATCCTCCCTGGCTGGCTCAGCCTCTTCGATTGGCACAGAAGCCTGATCAGTGTCCATCTCTTCTGTGGGTTGTTGCCCCTCCTGGTCATCAGTTGACGGGAGCACACCAACCTGTGCCGCTGTAACATCTCCAACAAGTGGTTGACCACTTTTGAGTTCACTAGCTCCTTGCGAAGATTCCTCCTCCTTGGGCCTCTTTGATGGAGGATTTGCTTCATTACCCTCATCCAAAGAGGTATTGTCTATCATTTGTGAAGACGACGAGATAAGCCGTTTACGACTTGAAGGCTGTAACACGGCTACACCACCTGAAGTTTCACGCTCTAGTGACGGAACACCTTTGTCCTGACCCTCAACAGCTGATGCATCCGTATCAGCCTGTGGTTCTTCAGTTCGTTCAAGAGTGGGCCGAACAAGGGGTCTTCTTCCTCCTGGTCTACGTACTTCCGTAGTTGGTTTAGGCAAAGTAGCAACTGCTCTCTCTTCAGTCACTTTAGCTTTAGCAGGCCTTGGCGGTGTATCTACCAGTTGTTCTGCAGTAATAGCATTTAATGAGCTCCCTCATTGACCATCAGAGATGTAAAAATGGTAAATATTGGTTTAAGAGTCTATAATATTATTACACTGAAAATAGTCAACCTTATTGAAACAAGCAAAATTTTCTGTTGCTCCTCATTGCCAACTTAGTAGGATGTATCTAATAAAACTTAGTAGGATCTCGACCATATATATTAAATGAAAATTGAAGCACCTGCAGCTGCTGCGGGTGCATCGACAGCGGTAGTTTCAGCACCCGGGGTCTGAGTTGTAGCACCATCATTGAACTTGGACTCTTCCACTTTTTTAGCATAGCCGAAGTACTTAAGAAAACTCTCTTCCAGTGCAGCCATAGATGGCACTTGGGATGAGAGTCCAGGATAATGCTGCAGAGCGCATAGCAACTTTGAATTATGATGCAGAGTGATGGAATTTATATGTTCAACATTTGATTGTTCTTTTAAAGAAAACATCGGGGAACAGATATGCTGGAAACCATCGCACCAAAAGCTAAGGAAGAAATACAAGTGAAGCTGAACTATACCTCAATCACCTCTTTCACAGCCTGCTTGTGCTTCGCTAGAGAATCTTCTACTTCTTTCTTCCCCTGTAACCCACATTAGCGACCAGTACTTACATCAACAAACATAATCAGGAACCAATTTGCGAATTTAATGTAAAGATATCATGTTCTGGATAAGGATACGGTCTCCAACATGCAACTATGACCTTTTTATAAAATAACGGTCATGATAAGTCTAACAGTTACTGTTGCTGATATTTATGTTTTCTAAAAAAGCTAATGGTATCAAGCTTATATGACCAGTCAAAATATTCCATCAATCATTGGTCCAAGTTAAAATGGGTTGACTGCACATTTTCCAATGAAGCAATTAAACAAGAACAAAAAAAGCAAGGGATCTTCAAATGAGAGGAGACTGCATGCGGTTTTCTGGGAATAAATCAATGGATTCCAAATTCCCTTGTCCAAACGGCCATACAAACAAACAGACTTATTATGTTATTGATTCAATACCGATATGCTCAGACAATAATGAGAACGCGTAATAAAAGACTGCAAATCTAAGGAATGTACCTCTTTCGCTTGTTGAACAGCGGTTGAAAATACTTTCTCAGATTTTCTGCGGGCAATTTTTTCTTTCTTGTTATCATCTCGTTCCTTCTCCAGTGTTCTTTCCAGTGTCTGATAATATAGGTTATTATGTAAGTAGCTCAAAGAAGGTTTTTGTGTCATCTAAGCACAACTTGCTCACCTGTATCCTAAAATCCTTTTCTTTTACAGCTTGCTCTAGTGTACTTTCCGAAGTTGCCTTCTGACCTATTAAAGTATGTCATGTTTGAGATTATAGAACAAAACTAGCTTGCTCAATTGATAGAACTAAGATGCATATGCAGCAAGACTGAAAATACTTGATTTCAGATCCTCTATCTGCTTCAAAAGGCTCTGATTTACTTTGACGACCTCTTCCTTCTCCTTCATCAAGGTGTCTTGCTTTCTCTGGAGCAAATTGGATAATAATATCAGTTTACGTTAGATTGAAAATAGGCATCCACGTCACAAGCTGACAAGTGAGAAAAATTCTAACCTTAAAGGAGAACTGAACTTTCCTTAGCCTCTCACTTTCAGATTTCATGGAAGCCTACAAAAGGAAAATAACTCTCATTACTGGGAATACATCAAAAGGTTGGTGTTATACGAGTTTCAGTAATTCTCACCTCAACATCATTCAGCTTCTTTTCCCTGGAATCCAACTCAGACTGACATCTGGCAAGGTTCTCCTCCAAATTTTTTATGGTTACTTCTTTCTCAGCAAGAAGGCTTTTTGCATTTTCAAGCTCAACTGAATTCTCTCTTAAGGTTGACTGTTTAAGACAAACAAGTATGCTGTGATAATCGTGTACACACCATAGTAAACCAGAAAATCAATAAAAACATGCATATCAATCACTCGATCTGCAGAAAAACTCGGTCGGAAATCAACCTTCGGTTTTCACCAAAACTAAAGCTACGAACAAACAAAGAAAATAACAGTCAACAGTGATACAAAAGGTAAAGCGGACAAACCAATATAAAGTATGTCATAACAAAGAAATCAAAGCAGAAGAAAAGCCATCCTTTTTACCGTTCAAAAAAGTAATATAA
Organism: Eragrostis tef; assembly: GCA_000970635.1. NCBI lineage: Eukaryota > Viridiplantae > Streptophyta > Magnoliopsida > Poales > Poaceae > Eragrostis > Eragrostis tef. Next base: position 69,876 of record LAPY01001756.1, read on the forward strand.
TAATCAGTGCAAGAAAATAAGCAGTCTGAATTGAATGAATTCCATAGCATGAAAAGTATGGACCAAGAAATATATGCAAATAATGCGACAAAATATCAAAATTGTTTAAAGTTAAAAACAGATAAAGAAAATCACTGACTTTGACATTTTGAAGTTCTTCCTTCATGGCCTCGTAGGCGTTCAAATCGATGCCTTTGCTACTTTCAACCAGCTGCAGAGAACATTAAATGTTGAAAACAGCACTGAAAATGAGAAGATAATTACTTGCAACCTATACTACAAACCATTAGAATGAAGAATAAATAAAATATAAGGCTAATCATAAAAACATTATCATATTATATTAAATTTGTTTCTCTGCCTGCAGAATATGCGACAGAGTATTATTACTGGAAACCTATTGGCAATTATATCCTATAAGGACCTATTAAAATTTTCTAAACACCATACAAAAACATCAAAAACCAACCAACTTGAGCGCACTCCCAAGGCAGAACCTTAATTTTATAGTGCCTCCCTTTTCCTGAACAAGAGTAGGAAGCGTAGAACTCTGGAAAGGGGGTGCAAACAAAGCCAGTCTTGCCAGGTTTGAGCAGTAGTTCGCCCACGGCAACACCACAGGGAGATTATTGATCCCAGCCTCTCATTATGTACGCATATGCCAAAAATGCCCAGATCAAAGAGTCAAAAGAGACTTGAATCCCAAACACACATGGACCCCCAAACCCAGTGGTCTCACCTAACTAACACTTCATAGCTATCCGCAGAAAGCCGAAGATCAGCATTTGGATGGTCTGAGAGAAAGTTGTTTATTTATTTGTAAATGGTGTCTTAGTGCACCTTCGGTCATTCAATTTTACGTATCAAAATAATTGACCAAAAAAAAACTGTCACCAGGGCACTTCAGGTCTTTTGATAGAATAAGCATTTTTTTTAGAAATACAAATTATTATATATTGATAAGCAAAAGACATTCCATAATATTTTGCGATTAAAATTCTAGGAAATGTGCTAAACATACCTCCGAAATCCTTTGGTTGAGATTTGCTATTTCTGCCTTCTGCATCTCTAATTCCTTTTGGCACATTTCAGCATCTACATGCTTCTCCAGTAAAAGGTTATGCAACCTTTCAGACTCCATTTTAGCCTTTTGAGCTTCATCCCGGAATTTCTGCAGGCACATAAGAATGGTTGAAGTTAATCAAGAAAAGGAACATTGTTCAGAAGAACTTGGGCATATCTTACCTGGCATTCTTCGAAATTGTGTTTGTTCTCCTCTCTAAGCTGTATGTTGCTTTCACGAAGCAAATTAATCTCTCTCACCTACGGATAAGACACAAAACAACCATAGATAAGTTTGCAGAAGCAAAGAATTTCTGTATCCAACAGACATCCGAATCGCACCTGGAGCTGCAATGACTTGAACTCGTCATCTTTGAACATTAATGTTCTGGCACTATCAGCCTGACTGCGAAGTAAGTCCTGTGCCTCTTTGGCAGACTTCAATGCACTTTCCAGCTATATTAACATGACAGATATATAATTAAAACAAATAAAAATGAAGTGCAATATCACTAGTTTCTAGAACAAAACGTGGATGCGATGAATCTTAGATTAAGTCTAGAAAAGCTAATCTAATTCATGAAAGACTAATAGATTAAATCGTGTTATACTGCCCTCTGAATGTTCCAAGACATGCACGTCTCTCGGTAGTTGATTTAAGATCAAGGGTTGACAGTTTCACCGTGAAAGAAGTATCATAACCACATAAACAAAAGGTGCAGTTTTAATGACTGCCGGAGGAGTTAGTTACAACTGGATGGATAAATACTGCAGAGACAACTTCAAGTGATGGACAATACCAATTTATAGCATCCTGTTCATACCAGGAAAAAGAACAATATTACCACAGCATAACTAATAGAACAGAAGGGGTACATTCGTTTTGTAATTATATGTCCAAGTATTCAACAAGGCACACTACATAAGGCAAGAATTAGACATTGCAGTCAAGCAGCACTACTCAATGTCCATATAGTGTGTTAAAAGGTCAAAGTGCATTCCAAACGAGTACAAATGCTGACTTGTGCAAGCAAAACATACTTCTATCTGAAGCCGTGACTTCTCCTGTTTAAGCAGTGATATCTCTGTTTCTGCCTGAAAGAGTCAACAGGTTGAATAACCACATAATGAAAACTACAAAGGAAAAACACCAATCATATACTTACTATTTCTTTCGATCTGCGCAGGTAGCTGATGACACTATGTAGATCACCTTCTGCATGTGAGTCAGTATGTTGTGATGAAAGGCCAGCAATACTCCGATCTTTCTCAGCTAATCGGATGTGCAAAGCTTCTAGTTGATTGTGAAGAATTCTATTCTGCAATCATCACAAAAAAACGTAGATTATTGAAAAGAAGTAAAGTATACTAGATAAACTGAACAGCATTAGAATCATGAAAAGGGTAGCACTATGATATGTTCACTGGTGCCAACAGGTCCATTTCAAGTTAGTGCTGGAATTAGGCATGTGTCAAAGAATATGACAACACCTAAGTAGCAAATATTTTCAATGTCGAATAGCAATATCTCTTTGCGTATTGAGACATCAACAGTTTTAAATACCGCATTCATTAAGCGGAAAATTAGCTCTCTTTTTTTGAAATAGTCAAACTTTCAAAAAATAAAAATAAGAGGATGTCTAACAAGAATGCAGGCCTACATTCAAGTAGCTGGTATCTGATTACGTTTTTTTTTTCTCTCGAACACAGTATTTGGTTACGTGACCAGAAAAGCTTAAGACATAACTTGTATTCATCAGCTTTACGTAATCAGAAAAGCTTTAGACACAGTATCTGGTATCGGCTTTAAGAATATAAAGGTAGCATCTAATATATTCATCTCCAGTACTGTAATGTCAACAATTTTATAGAATATCGTAAGAGTTAAAAAATCATTTTATTTCGCGTATGAAATAACCTGTGAAAATGATCCACAAAAAAATGTGAGAATAAATATTACACCAAGCTGATAAGCACAATTCATCACCTATTAGAATAATAATCACGTATCACTCTTACTAGCTTAACCTCCAACAGGCAAAACATAATCATTAAATTTCAATATATGTTTGCGTTTGAGTTCTAGATGCCCATTCAAATCTCAAAAGAAAATTTTCAAACATCTATAGGTTCAACTCATTGTGTAGTTAACTGTTCGCTAAGGCGATGAAAACAAATCATCCGCCGTATGCTTATCCAATGAAGTAACTCAAAATATGTGTTAACTCAATGCGAACAAATAATTAACCATATGATAACCCAAAAACCCATTAGCACCTGTACATAATTGATTACTGAAGGACAACATGATGCCACAATATATAAATAATACTACATTGAAACTAATGATGACACAATAAATATTTCTGGAGTAATCATTTGTTAAGCATGTGAAAGCGAAGCTTTGCATATAATTACGAAGTATTCAACACAAAACAATCGGCAAATGAGAAAAAAAAAATACAGAGACACAAGCTACCTGATCGTTTAGCTCATTATACTTCCGCAGGGCCTCATCCTTTTCTTTCAATAATCCTATCTTTTCCTGTTCTCCAAATGCCCTTAGAGCATCCTGAAATGATTGCAGGGTGGATTGGCCGCTAGAGAACTCGATATAAAGGTGTACTTAAGCATACAAGGGAATGAAAAAGGGTATGAACAAAGCAATCAGACGTAATTGCCCTTCTTAATGCTTTTCGTCACTTTCCCATATAAAAAGGGAACAGCATAATCAAAATGTATGAATAAAAGCATGTGAAGTAAATATTCCTTATCCGAATAGAGCTGCTAGTAAATTCTAACAAGCAAAATAAAATGGTTACATTTTCTGTCAAGGGTTATGTCAAAATTCATGCAGCTATATAGTCTGCCATACAAATATGAAAATACCAAAGATTTTGCCGCATTACATGTTAAAATCAACAATAGACCTCCCAGTAAAGGTATACTCATGCAACAAAGCCAAGGAGCGCTAGCATACAAATAATAGATAACTTAAAGAGGAAGTTCAGTTCCTAATCACCACCATTTTGTGCCAAATCGGAGTTCTAGATTGGATAATGTGTTTATGAAAAGCAGAGCATGAATTATGGAAGTAGAGAGGGTGGCATGGACATGCTGGGGACAAAACAAAAGGCTTGCCATAAAAGGAATATTGCCTAAAATATTGAGAAAATAAAATATAGATTGTCAAACATTTCAGAAAAAAAAAGAAATTATTGGGTCACAATGGCAGTGCTATTTACATTTTCAGCCTTCTGTGCATCAGTTGTCTGTCGAAGCATAGCGATTTCATGCTGCAATGAAGACAGCTGCTTAGAAGTATTTGTCAGCTCCTGTATTGTCTCAGATTGCAGGATAACCTACAGAAGAGAAATGTATATAGGTCATTTAGTGTATGGAGTATTGATCATTCTAGCGAAATACAAATTAGTATGAATCCTTGAATTCATACATTTGTGACAAGACTAGTACAAGACTAGGGTTAATCTGTTTTATCTGTTTTATTAGGCATAAATATCAATCACAAAGATTTAATCTGTTTTAATACAGCTAGTACAAGACTGGGTTGCATGCGTTAACTTTTTGTGCATTATTTGACAGAAAAGACTACAATTTGGGGTTTAGGGTTAGGGTTTAGGTAACTGGATAGAAATGTTCAACAGCATAAAATGAAATATTAAATGACATCACTGAATCAAAGGCACTACATGATCATAATACCATAAACAGTAAGAAAGATCAACAGAAAACATTTCTCCCATTTTTTTAGCCATGTTTAAGCCAGGATCCAGCACCATGAGGCATACCCTCAATTTCTGCCCTCCAAATCAAACCAACAACCACCACAAACATAAAACACCTCAAACAAATGTGGTGCTCAAGAACATTTGTTGACATGTGCATTGTCAGAAGATACCTGGCGCTCATAGTTATCTTGGGCGGTTCGCCAACGCTTATACTGGTCATCAAGAGCACTCTTTGAGGAAGCCAATTCCATCTCTAGATTTTCTATCTGTGATCTGTATGAGGAATAAAGCAACAACAAAATAACGTCAATCAACTGCTGAAGAATACTAGGAAAGTAGTCCATGCCTTTTAGATCATCAAATGCTTACACTTTCTGAGAAATTTCAGTTCTTAGAACTGCAATTTCATTCATGAAGGAAGTGGCTTGCTTCTCTCTAGATTCAAGAACACTGGCAGCTTCGTCACACTTGATCACATAACTCTTCTCCATTTCAGATAACTTGTCCCGCAATTTAGCAATCTCATCTTCCAAGGCCTTCTTGCCAATCTCCGACTAAAAAGAAAAATACACAATTGATGTGCACATCAAGTTAAGGTACATTGGAAGACATTGACAGATTTGCTACCTCAGCCTTGTAGTCCTGATGAGCAGATTCCAATTGCTTCAGCGCAACTTCATTTGAGTTTGCAATTTCTTTGTACTGCACACGAATTTTATGGTGGATTCATCAGACTCGGAGAATAAATTGCAACAAACAACTTTCCAGGAAAGAAAAATTGCTGCGAAGCTCCGATTTAATACCCCCCCCCCCCCCCACACC
>LAPY01001757.1:0-23074 GCA_000970635.1 Eragrostis tef
CTCCCATGCAGCATCTCCTACGCCCCATCTCCGCTTGATACGCTTTTTTCTCCTACTCGCTCCATTCCCATCCGTTTGTAGCAAAAATCAAATAAAATGGCCGTAGATCTAGGTCTGACGCAAATGAGTTGTCTATAGCTTTCATTTGATGAAACCCATCAATATCCAGTGGCTTCAGGTGTGATGTTTGATGTTAGAACGGTCTCTGGCTGTTGTTGATATGCTTCTTTGGTTCAATTTGTTGCTTCACAGGGAATGACGAGAGCATGGAGGAATTTGAACAACGGCTGTTTGGGAAAACAGGCCCGAATGAAGGGCCACTCTACAATAAGCTTGACAGGGTTGGCAACGCAGGTAGGAGATACGGCATGGGCTCTGGGATGGGTGCATTCGGCAACAGGAGCAGCTCCGAAACCATGGGCGGTTTTGATTCCTTGAACGATGGACTGAGTGGGATGTTGGGCGATGCGGCACGCAACTTCCAGGCTGACGATGACGAGGACGAGGAGGATGATGAGGACTTTGAATTCAGGCCAGATGTGACGTTTAGGCGAGGTTCGATGTATAATACTCGGGTAAGAGAGTAGCTTGTGGGCTAGTAGCACTTGTACTGTCTGGGAATATATATACTGTTAAACTGCATATACTAGGCAGAATTCTGCAAAAGAAAGAAATTTCTTCTTTCTGATTTGCTATTTCCCAAACAATGGAAAATCACCAGATGATAGTGGAATTACTCTTCGTAGTACTTTGTGTAATTTATATCTCGCTTTAATCATTTTTTTTTTCATTTAATAACCTGCCCTATTTGGGTTGCTATTCTAATGCCACATTTCATTCAACTCTTATGAGTGTAGGACCTCGACCTTACAAGACCTGCAGCTGCAAAAAACCCTCCCAGACCACAATTTGAAACAACTACAAAGGAAGTTTTGAGGAAAGCCGATTTCAGGGTGAGTACATCTGCTTGGCAACCCAAATAATTTTACTGCAGTATTATGTTCGATATTGAATGGTGGATTTTGCATTAATGACCGTTGTAAATTCTAGAGCTTATGGTGCCATTTGTTTAGTTCAGTTATGTAGAACTCTAGAACCACAACAAACGTCAACCTTCTGTACCCAATCAAACAATGTAACAGGCCGTTTTTTGGCCAGCCATTATAACTAATGGAAATCAGGTGGGGATCCTCTCTCCCTCGTTGACAGTAAAAAAAAAATTCTAGAGCTTATATGTAACATCTTTTTATTGAATAATGCTTCACGTCAGACTGGATTTACNNNNTGCGAGTGGGCGGCGCCGCCGACGAGTCACGAGCGCGATGGCGAGCTCGGCGCTGAGGCTATCTCTCCCACGGCGCGGATCGCTCCGCCGCGCTCTCCTTTCCAACCCGCCACCCTCCGCCTCTGCGGCTGCCGGGGACACCTTCCGGCGTTCATTCCAGTCAGGTGAGCACCCGCACCGCCTCCTCCCGTCCTCCTCTGATTTCCCTATCCCAGTAGTCCTCCCATGCAGCATCTCCTACGCCCCATCTCCGCTTGATACACCTATTTCTCCTACTCGCTCCATTCCCATCCGGTTGTAACAGAATCTAATAGAATGGCCGTAGATCGAGGTCTGACGCAAATGAGTTGTCTAGCTTTCATTTGATGAAACCCATCAATATCCAGTGGCTTCAGGTGTGATGTTTGATGTTAGAACGGTCTCTGGCTGTTGTTGATATGCTTCTTTGGTTCAATTTGTTGCTTCACAGGGAATGACGAGAGCATGGAGGAATTTGAACAACGGCTGTTTGGGAAAACAGGCCCGAATGAAGGGCCACTCTACAATAAGCTTGACAGGGTTGGCAACGCAGGTAGGAGATACGGCATGGGCTCTGGGATGGGTGCATTCGGCAACAGGAGCAGCTCCGAAACCATGGGCGGTTTTGATTCCTTGAACGATGGACTGAGTGGGATGTTGGGCGATGCGGCACGCAACTTCCAGGCTGACGATGACGAGGACGAGGAGGATGATGAGGACTTTGAATTCAGGCCAGATGTGACGTTTAGGCGAGGTTCGATGTATAATACTCGGGTAAGAGAGTAGCTTGTGGGCTAGTAGCACTTGTGCTGTCTGGGAATATATATATATATATACAGTTAAACTGCATTATACTAGGCAGAATTTTGCAAAACAAAGAAATTTCTTCTTTCTGATTTGCTATTTCCCAAACAATGGAAAATCACCAGATGATAGTGGAATTACTCTTCGTAGTACTTTGTGTAATTTATATCTCGCTTTAATCATTTTTTTTCATTTAATAACCTGCCCTATTTGGGTTGCTGTTCTAATGCCATATTTCATTCAACTCTTATGAGTGTAGGACCTCGACCTTACAAGACCTGCAGCTGCAAAAAACCCTCCCAGACCACAATTTGAAACAACTACAAAGGAGGTTTTGAGGAAAGCCGATTTCAGGGTGAGTACATCTGCTTGGCAACCCAAATAATTTTACTGCAGTATTATGTTCGATATTGAATGGTGGATTTTGCATTAATGACCGTTGTAAATTCTAGAGCTTATGGTGCCATTTGTTTAGTTCAGTTATGTAGAACCACAACAAACGGCAACCCTCTGTACCCAATCAAACAATGTAACAGGCCGTTTTTTATAACTAATAGAAATCAGGTGGGGATCCTCTCTCCCCTGTTGACAGTCAAAAAAAAAAAATCTAGAGCTTATATGTAACATCTTTTTATTGAATAATGCTTCACGTCAGACTGGATTTACCGACAGTGGTACGACCAATGTATTTCTCATGCCTGTGCTTGTGGGACCCGGTGCCTGCGGTGTCTGAGGCGTACTTAAATCGAGCAAAACTGGTCGTACGTGTAGTGGCGCTCCTTTTTATTAGCACAATTACCCTATGCTGATCTGAAAGTGATGGCACTGGAAGTTACAGCTGGGATGTTAACATGCAATGTGCTTTCCACCCTAGAATTTATTACCCTATCCTGAATATCATTTTATTTTATGAATAGAACAGGATCAACCAATAATCAAAGCTCTACCTAAATCTCTGTTATTCTAATTTCCTTCTCCTTTTGCTACTTGTCATGGTTTTGAGGTACTATTCAGTGAGCTACATATCAGTTGTTAGCTTACTGAAGAACTTTGGGATGCTTGGATTTTGATAGTAAACATTAGCAGCGTTGAGTATGAAAAGCAATTATTGGAACAGTATGCATGTATTCAGAGCCGTCTCTCGAAGTCTGAGGCTCCAGTGTGAAATGCAAAATGTGGCCCTAAAGTTTGAAGTTTTGCATAAACAAAACAAAACACATTTTTAGTTAAGTACTTAACTTGGATACATGTTAATTGTCAGATATATCAATGCTATAAGCGTGAGCGTATGTTCTACTAAAATGCGTCATCCTTTGTATTTGTTGAAGTGAAATATTCAATATGCAAATTCCTCAAAAAAAATATATTCAATTTGCAAGATAGGAAAATAACGAGAAAAACATGGAGCGCCCGATTCCTTAAGGGAAATAGTGCGAACTGCAAGAGGTGAGCTGGGTCTTTGAGCGCATGCACGCTAAATCGGCAGATGATGAAGGGATCGGGCTGCTCGTCATCATTGACGTAGGTTGTCAAGGCGAGTGCTGCTGCTGGCAATGTGAAGGCTAGCGGCTAGGAGGTTGAGCGAGCTGATGAAGGGATCGGGCTGCTCGTCATCATTGATGCAGGCTGTCAAGGCGGGTGCTGCTGCTGCGATGTGAAGGCTAGCGACTAGGAGGTTGAGCGAATTGGAACTATTGCCGCGCTGCGGCATCGGTGGGAACCCGGCCAATTATTGCGGATGGATCACCCTACCTAGGGCTGCCAGTATTTGATTTTTGTTTGGATTTTGTGGGCCTTTTCTCTTAACAAGTTAGGAATTGGGAGCCCTAATTTTTTGGGAGGGCCCTGGGCGTCGCCCATGTTGAGGTTATCATTAGTTTTACGGTTTCTATCTCTGATCTGTGTTATGATTTCTATGTCTTGAGTTCCATCTTTTTCATAGTCAGAACTTTTATTTGCAGAATGTCAGATTCCTCTCGAATTTTCTGACAGAAGCTGGGATCATCATCAAAAGAAGCCAGGTAAATAATTCTGTGGGGAACACTCTTGCTTTATAATGTAAAAACAGATCCTGTTCTGCGAGTGGGTATAATCATGTAATTTCGCAGCTGTGCAGAGTCTGGTTGCTCTTTGCAACTGTTGGTAGATCATAGATGCATTTGCCTCATCTGCTTGCTTTATTTTGGAAGGCTAGCTTTAGCACTGCAGTTGTACTGAGATCTTTGTGTTGATCTTAGTGTATTTTCAGTGTCTCGATTCTAAAATAAAACAACACAATTCATGTTATTTTAGAACCATGGAAACTATCCTCTGGACTCTGGAGGGTACTTGACTATCGCACAGTAATTCTGTATTGATGTAATCTTTTTGACATTGTTTTCAACTCACTGATCTGCTTTGCAGACTCGCATAAGTGCGAAAGCTCAGCGTAAGATTGCGAGGGAGATTAAAACCGCTCGTGCATTTGGTCTAATGCCTTTCACAACGATGGGCAGGAGGCCATTTATCTTTGGCAGAAGCGCAGAGGAGCATCATTTGGAGGAGGAATATGGATACGACTTTGTGGAGAAGGAGGGTGAGCCTGATGAGGATAATGAAGACACTGCGCCAGCTGTGGAACCAGTGTAAACATTTGAGAGTGTCTTTTTTTTTTTTTTGGCTTGTTCTCCGTTTAACTCTTATCCCCATAGCACTGTATGCCTCCCTGATGCCCCATTTTTGCTTCTCAAGAGCATAACTCAGTTTGAATAAACTGATGTTGGCATATTTTATGTGTTATGTACACTTGTCTAGCTCTTGTTACGCCGTGATAAGGAGATATTTCCGGCTTGGTCCTCCAGGCTGTAGGTGGTTTGCTGCATGTACTGGACCATGTGATCGGCGCTTTCATGTGTGCCACGCGAATTTTGAGATATAGCAGTACTGGGTTTCATATGAGTTCAATGTTTATGTTCAACGATTATTGTGGGGCCATTGAACGAAGCCACCGACTATTCACGACTCATGTGCTGGTTGTTGGCAGCTTTGATTTATTTTTTATTTCTTTTGAAGGATTTTACTCGCTGCCGATAAAGAATGTAACATGCGAGGTTAGAATATGCTTTGTTAGAATATGCTTTTGCATCTTTGTGTCCTGGGAAAGGATAATTCTCTGGACTGGTGTCGCATAATTAAAAACAGAGGGAGTAATTTAGTCTGTTGTAGATGTTTTCAGTTGTAGAGTATGCATGCTGAATACTTCTGAGGACTGAGTATATGAATGGCTATGTTTTTTCTTAAAAAAAAATCAGAATGGCCATGGTTTTGGAAGAGAAAAATACATACTTCTTTCGTTTTTTTTTACTTGTCACTTGATTTTATTGTAAGAATTTTGACCGAGTGTTTTTTTCTACAAAATTTGTGTGTACACTGAAATCTTATGTATCATTAGATCTAATCATGCAGCATACTTTATTAGCAATGCATGTTTCTGCACATCATTGTAACTTTTCAGAAAAAACACTCGGTCAAAATTGGTACAATAAAATCCAGTGACAAAAAAAAACAGAGGAAGTCCCTATTATTTTTTACTCGGTGTCTTTGAACTATCCTGACCATTAATTGACACGCGAACCATATGAGCCGTTCAAAAATCTAAAAAAAAAGAGCTTTTACCCGAAAAAAAAAACTTTTAAGGCTTACGGAGACACGCCACGACAATTTATTCTCAACCCCTTTCCTTTCGTTTTCTGTCTTCTCCACGTCTCGTCGTCCTCCGCTTTCCTGTCCTGCCTTCTTCTCATCTCAAAAGTTCACCTCGCCGGCAACCACCCTCTCGCCGGCGACCTCCTCCCGCCTCCCGCCACAACCAGCCAGCTCTCTTCACCTGCGCGCAGAGGAACGCACTCCGCTCCTGCCGCCTCCACCGAAGCAAGCCACTCGGAATTCGTTGCTCTTCTCCCCTTTGCTGGTAACCTCCGACCGGGCGTGCAGATCCATCTGGTCTTGTATTGGTTTCTCCTGAGTGTCCAGGGACCTGCGGCTTTGCTTGGATGGATTGTTCTGCGAGTTAGGTTTGTCCTGGTCTGCCCCCCTTTTGATCATCTGCTGCGAGCAAATTCGCTTGGTTCCGTTCCCGGGATGGGCGCTCAAATTCGTTCGGCTTCCTTCGATTTAGTGTCCCATCCACGAATACGGAGCTTGAAAAACGGGCTAGGAGGTCGACGTCCGCTCTGGCCCCCGTTACCTTGTTGTTAAGTTTGATTCTAGGGTTTGGAGGGAAGCAAAGATCTCAAGAGGGGTGAGTTTTTTTGTTGTAATTTCAGAGAATCGAAGAAAGAGAAAGTAAGCAGGTTTTTTGAAGGCCAATTTTGTGGGAATTGTGAGCACAAGAGGTAGAATTTTAGGATTTTCCTTGGTGGTGACCGGTGGATTTCACCATGGTTGGGAAGGAATTGGTGGTCCAAAGGAATGGCCCTGTAGACATCCGTGAGATCGCTGCGAAGGCTACCCTCCGGGAGGTCCGGCAGAATGGGCACACCTACGTGGAGCTCCGGCGTGCAGGAAAGCGCGTCATCTTCTTCTGCACCATCTGCCTCACCGAGTGCTTTAGCGACAACGTGCTGTTCGACCACCTGAAGGGGAACCTGCATGCACGGCGGTACGCGGAGGCCAAGGTCACACTGTTTGGGCCGATGCCATGGCCGTTCAATGACGGCGTGCTCTTCTTCAACAACTCACGAGAGAAGGATCCGCTTCTGCTGGAATCAAGTTCGCAGAACACCAGAGAGCTGGCTCTGGTTCCACTGCCTAAATCAGCAGGGAATGACACTGAAGTGACGTCAAAGTTGAAAAATGGTTCAAGCTCTCGTAATGGTGTGGAAGGTGCACGCAGTGTTGCCAAAGGCTGTTCTAAAGGGAGAAATTCTGCTCTGTCTGATGATCTTGTGATGTCTAACCACAGTGCAGCTGATGGTCCTCTTGTTATTCCTGGTGTATTGCTACAGGATGTCGTTACAAACTTGCCTGTGCATCTGTTGGGGTATGGAAATATCGCCTACAGGATCTGTGAAGCAAGCCAGAGCAGCAGGAAGATTAGCAAGATCTGGTGTGCTTGGGTAGGACAAGAGTCTGATAGGCCGAACACTTATGAACAGTCTGGCTTTGCCATTGTCAACTTCTCTTATACGTATGATTTGGGTAGGAAGTTGTCTTCTGATGATCAGGATCTTCCTATCTCTTCTGGTTCCTTCTTTGTAATTGATGATGCTGGGCATCGTGGAAAGCGCAGGAAAAAGTCATTTTCTGATCAAGAAGCATCTTCAGAAGAGTCAAATGGTCAGAACAGCTCTGCCCATGTCAATAGCCAAGCTATTGTGACAGGTTCGATAACAGGCACCTCTGCCAATCTTCAGGTTAGCCTTGTATCAAGCAAGTCTGTAAGGAGAGAGTTGAGGAAGCAGAAGCGCACCGCAGCTGAGAAAGTGTGTGATATTTGTGGGCGGCCAATGCTTCCTGGAAAGTATGTTGCTACCTTGCTGAACCGCAATACAGGAAACCTTGCCTGCAGCAGTAGAAATTCAAGTGGAGTGAGTAAATTTCAAACATCCTTGTGTTTCTTAGCATTTCTTGAAGATATTGTGTTTGTTACTGTTTCTTGGAGATAGCAGCATGGGACATGTTTACCTTTTGTTCAGAGAATAATTAAATGATAACATATTTGGAAAAGATCTCTCCCAAACAGTGTTTCATGATTAGAGATTCAAATTTTCTGCTGTAATGAAAGTTCAGTTGTGATCAATTGGAGATTACCAGGATCCATGTATAGTTATTCTCTCACCCAAAATAGCAATTAGGAAAAACACTTTCAAATTCTGAATCTTCTGCTGTAATAACTTACTTTTTTTTGCAGGCTTATCATCTCTTTCATACCTCCTGCCTTTTACACTGGACTCTTTTGTGCCAGTATGAGATTCTGACTGACCAATTAGCAAGCAAGGGGAAAAGCAATCGAGGAAGAAAGGCGAAAAATGCACCTAAGAAGAGCAAACTAACATCCATCCTGTGCCCAGAGTGTCAGGGAACAGGAATCCATGTAGACGGCGATGAACTAGAAAAGCCAACTATTTCGCTATCTGAGGTTTGGGGCTCATTATCACTCTTGTCAGCTACCTAATTTTTCTTTCTGGGACATTGCTTATGTTGATATAAAGCAAATGTGTTGCACCTGAAAATTGGGTTAATGTTGGCACTTGCAGATGTTCCGCTTTAAGCTGAAAGCCATTGAAGCTCACAAAGCATGGCTGAGGAGTCCTGAAGTGCTTGAGAACTGTTCGGGCTTCATTTTCCTTCAGAACATCTGTTGAATTCCGAGGTGGTTCACACAGAATTTGTACCCTTTGTATAGAGATGCATGCTTGAAATTCGCTCACTGACTCCTTGGTTGCAGGAGAAGGTTATGCCACTGAAATCCCTGCCTTTCTACACTGCTGATGCATAGGAGGTGGAGCCTTCCGTAGAAGCTGTAAATTTGCTAGAGCAGCTGTAAATAAGCCTGCTTGACAATACTGGAAACGGTGATGTTAGCCCCTAACAGACTCTAGTTTGCATCGATGTTTGCTTGTTTCTTGTACCGTAACTATGTCGTGTCGTCAATCACTCTTTTACGCCAGATAACACTCAATTAACTGGCAGTGCTGTATTATACTGGGTTCAGTGAATACGCACGCTTTCGTTGTGTTAAATGCTTCAATGTTCATCGCTGCAATGTTGCTAGGCTTCTCTGGGCTCTGGTTTTGCTATTTTGCTGTGACACAGTGACAGTTTCTATTGCCACATTTACTTTTCTTTTGTAGAATTGCTACTACATTTATCTTTCTCAGTGGCGATGTGTTAGAAATGGCAGTTCTGTGGTATTTACTGTAAACTGTGTATTTGTGCTATATGCCTAACGAGGCTCCAATTAGTGGCATAAAGCTGTAACGTAACGATACAGCTTTCTAGGGGATGAATTTTACACGGAAAGTACAGGTCATCCAAACAGCTATGCTTTCTAAATGAGACCCCAGATACAGCATCGCAGTCGATTCATTTTCTGGCGCTTAACGCAATGAGTTTTAACCCAAGCGGGATCCATTTCAGTCGTAAGGTTGTTGCTCACAAAACATCTCAACAGCATTTCTCGGCAATTTAATGTTTGCTACGGTAATCCAGCAGCGGTAAAACCAATCTCTCCTTTTGCCACACCGACAAGCATCGGGAGATGCTTCCCACAGAAAGAGCAATCGCGAGGGATAACACAGACGAGGGTGTGGTAAAAGAAAACAAAAGCAGGAAAAGAGGTTGCCAAATTGTATGGATCTCAGCAAGATGATTGTGTCATCAGGAAGCCACCGTAACGACGGCTCCTCAGGAAGATAACGCAGTATTTTCTTTTAACAACATCATCGATCCGAGCGATTCGGCAAAGACACACACACACGCCTCAAATCACAAAAAAAAACATCCAGAAAAAAGACTTCTCAACACAACACCTTTCAGCGATCTATTTCTATATGAGAGTGTGGAACAGATCTAACGAAGTGACATGCAGAGATAGCCAGAGAGGGGATGAGAATATGGCATGGATCCGATGCTATTCGGCGGCGCACCGCGGAGCTGCGATTAGGGTTTCTGCCCAAACGTGGGCGCTCGGCTGCAGCGGAGACGCTCCGATTTATAAGACTCAACTCGGAGAGAGACCGCCAGACCGGATGGACGGCGGCCAGGCCCCACCGCCGCCGCACCGCGCGGCGCGACGTCCTTCTGCTTTTACCGGGCCGGACCCCTTTGGTTCACGCACGTGCACGACGGAAGCCGATAAACAGGGCCCGAAAACTGGGCTGAGACTACAACATCTTAGCGTCTGACGGCCCGTCACATTGCCAGGACCATGCAGCCCAGCTCGTGGCTCCGAATTAGCATTGCCGGCTCTCTCACGCTGTCCCTTTCCCACCGGATTGGTGGATGTGATATTGTTATCGCTATGCATGAAAGTGGTGAACTGAAGGATGTTTTCAAGGAACACAATTATATTCCTCTCCATGGAAGCAAAGGCGAGGAGCCAGTGAAGCCCGAGTCTTCAGCTGAAAAGGCCGGTGCAGTTGCTGAACAAATGAAGCTTACTGATGCTCAGAGAGCTCGTTTGGAAAGTCTTGTTAATTCTAGCCCGGTGATGATATTCATCAAAGGTACACCTGAGGAGCCAAAGTGTGGATTCAGTGGGAAGCTGGTTCACGTTCTTAAGCAAGAGAACGTCCCTTTCTCTAGCTTTGACATTTTTTCCAATGATGAGGTCAGGCCGGGTCTAAAGATTCTCACACTCTAGGAACCGTTGGAATTGTCCATGTATAACGTTGCTTCTGGTAATTATGCGACAGTGTCGCCAAGGTAACTGGATAGCTTGAATAGACAAGCAGAGGAACAAAATTGCAGAAACCATAGATGCGGCTGTTTCCTTTTTCCTTCAAGAATAAAAAGTGCTACAATGAAGCTGCTCTTGCAGACCAGGAACAATTTTGTTGGACCGGAACAAAGCCTTGGCACGCCATAACATCGTTTAGCCAACACAGGTGGGAAGGGTGAAGCCGTGGCACACGTAAGCGAGCACGATGTATATTATTAGCGAGAGAATCAATATCGAAGCAGCCCTGCAAAGAAGAGTGAAGTCATGATGGACGTCTCGTCAGATGACTGATTATCTTTGCAAACAGAAAGGCACGAACACCAAATAGTCAGCAGAGAAATTTTACGTACGTGAGCTTTACATTTCTCCACCACATTGTGTTTCTGAAGCGGCGAGCTTTCTGTTTAAATCGCATCGTGTTTCCTTGCATGGTTGCAGTTTTGTCGACGAGTAACTCGAGACGATCACCTCTTTCCAGCACTCTGTCGATGTTATCGAGCATAACGCTCCGGACCTGCAGGAGACGGAAGTTTTTATGGGCGATGTTTTAAGGCAGGGAATGCAGAAACCGGCAAGAAAAACCCAGGGAAATACCTGATCGATTTCACCTCGCATCCGATTTAATTGATCCGCATTGGGGTCATTTGAGTAATAGTCCATTTGTTGGCTCAACACCCTCGAGAACTCATCGTTCATGGCGTAAGCAAGAGCAGTGAGAGCAGCACGGCCGTACGTCTTCACAAACCTTCCATGGATATCCTCGAGAAACACGAAAGGAATCCGACCTGCACCAGGGAGATAACACACAGTTGTCAGTTAGCACCGCAACAAAAAAATAGCGGAACTTGCTTATACAGAGTGTTACTCGTAATTTTAGCATTATCAGAACAGAGCATATATGAATCAAAATGAGAGAACTAACAGGTGGGTTTTGCAGTGGTAAGCCACAAAATGGAAAAGATGTTTGTCTGTCACTGAAAAAATTTCGGAAGGTTACGCGGTGCCCCAGTGTGTTGCTCCGGTGTCAAGTTCCAGGAAATGTCATCAGCCAATCCAACAACTGGTCACATCTAATGTTCAATCCGTCATCCAAACAACATTTTCTTGAACGGATCATACAACATGTGGCAAAGTCAGTCAAACAAAATTCTTAAGAGCGCGAGTGCCGTGGCCTATATTGGCCTATCGATCCAGGCATTGCTGTAATTGCCGGATAACAAGGTCCTCATGCACGATTCCGGACCATCAGGAGGCTTGGCAATGGCAGAATGGCAAGGGAGGCGGCGTTCATTCACGGCTCATTTTGCTGCATCGTACAATTCGCATCGTGACTGTGAGACAATGCACTTACGTCCTGCGGCGTCGTCGGCCATGCAGAGCGCGGTGATGCCGTCGGTGCGGTTGACGTGGAAGACGTGGAGGTCCTGCGTGTAGGAGACGCGGCAGTCGGCGCCGCCGTCGGGGAGGCACTCCAGGATCTGCCGCGCCACGTTGCTGCCCGCCGCCGCGCCGTGCTCCGCCAGCACCACGGCGCCACGCGCCACCACCGCGTACTCGATCCGCCCCACCATTATACTATTCTTGATGTTGATCGCGATGGCTCGATCCGCCCGTGTCCTCTCTCCTTTCTCCTCCTCTCCTTGGCGCGAGACGCACGCAGGAGAGAAGGAAGAAGAGAGGGATGTGATGCGAGTTCGTCTCCTTCTTTATTTGACCGACGATGATGATGCGGGAAATCCGCTGTGAGTTTTTCGTGATGGGCTAGCAGCTTGCCTTCGACTCGTCAGCGTGGGCATCGCGCTGCGCTGTGACCGATCGATTCGTTCTTGCACGATGGACACGACTGGCATTGCTGTTGCTTTTGGCTTGGATGATCATCAAACGAGCCTGCCTGCCCATCGGTGGCTGGGTGACCGTTCCATGCATCGTTCTTGCTTGTAGGTGTGGATGGGCTTTGTATGCGTATTATAATGTGCCAATAATTAGAAATGGGATTAGGACTTGAGGGTAATTAATTAGAAGTAGAGTGGTATAGTCACCAATCAGGCATCAATCAATCCTGTCACTATCATACTTCCCCGGCAGCTAATCCATCTACTCCGGGACGCCCTCCCCTCGACGAAACCTCTGGTGCCTCGGCCACCGGAGCAGTGGTGTGGGCGTGGCCCTTCTCCGCCGCGGCTCACGGGCGTCGCCTTCGCGCGCGGTGGCGGCGGGCGTCTCCGGCTGCCCTGCCGTCGCGAGCAACTACACAGTACGCCCTTTTCCCTAGTCCCTCCCTCCCCGTACGCCTCGTCGATTGTGGGCGAGCTGCTGCTAACTTGTGTTTAGAAGCAACTAACACAGTACGCACCCTTTTCCCTACCGCCCTCTTCCCGCATGCCTCGTCGATTGGGGGCGAGCTGCTGCTACCTTGCGTTTAGAATGCTCCTCGATTCGCATGTGTATCGTCAGAGATTCCCCTACACGGCTCTGATCGGATCTCTGGATTTGGGAACCGGACCTGACGGAGGAAGCTACTTCACTTTTGGCTGCACGGAATCGCGACCCGTATTAGGTTTCACCAACACCAAAGGCTTGCAGCTGTAGGAGATCAGTGGACAGGCATCCACGGGTGGAATCATTATAGCTTGCTTCGAGATTTTTTACGGTTATATGATTACGATTCTGGCAGAGCCTTGAGCAATCAAATCACGATTTCTCTCTCACTCAGTTAGTATTGGATTTGTTGGCTGCACAGTGAAGAAATAATTCAGTATAGCATCTGGTCCGTCCCTCTTAGTCCTCCCTTTTCTTCAGCGTGCACAAGATCCGTCTCAATTGACGCCATGGGGCTTGGGATTGGTGGACACGCTCCTGGTTAATTTGGAAGAAAAAAAAACATCGAGCGCACAATTGAACATTCATAATGCCCAAGTTATAGTTAGCTAGCTTTGTAGAGGCACAAAGAAACTATATGTAATTGAAAATAGGGTAAAGACATGCATGCATGCCTTTAACCACAATTTTCATCCAGTTGTCAAGTTAAAAGAAAATGGCATATGTTTATGGAACTAAAAAAACGAATTGTTGTGTCCTTCGTCATCTTAGCATCATTGCTTTCCACATTCGTTTTTTAGTACTGGCACTGAAAACCTAACAGAGCTAGTGATTTGTGATTCAAAGGTTCAAAGAGGATCCCAGGCAAGTGGAGGAAGGGATTACTCCTGATAAAATGAAGTGATTCAATGACTAACTGTTGAAGTATATGGCCGTGTCTAAGCAATTGAACTCAATTGTTCTTTGGCTTCTAATCACCTTATTCCTTAGATCGTGTCAAAAAATACAATCTGCTAGATTCCCAGAAGCTTTCTGACTATAGTTCAAGCGGTTTGTTTAGTTGCTTTCTGTTAGCATCATTTGGGTTATGCATAATTTATTGTTCGTTCACTTCTCTTTTTTTCCCATGTCAGTAATTGTTGCCGAAGTGAACGACATCAAAAGAAACAATGGCTCTGTCGCGTAGTATGAGGACATGTTTGCACAGTGGAAAGACTTGCCCTTCTTGCGATATTTAGTCTCTGGTGGCATTGTATTGCAAATTCTGGTAGGCTTTAATTTTTTTAAGAAAGAAATCTCAGCACTGGTTTATTATCTGTTCCTCTGTCACCTAAAACTACAAACTTTTTGCTCTTTCAGGCTTGTGCTCTATATAACAATTGGTGGCCAATGTTAACAGGTTTGGGAATTTCGTTTTGCACCGGCAAACTTCCTCATCTCCCAATATTTTTGTTTGTTTGTAAGAAAAAATTAGTTAACCTTCAACATTTTGTGCAGTTCTGATGTATCTCATATTGCCAATGCCCCTCATATTTTTCCTGGGTTCTGACACTTCCTCGATGATGTCTAATGGTGGAGATGGGTAAGTGATCTTCCCTACCGGGCAGCCGTTCCTGCTTCTCTTAATCATGCTTGCTGTCACAAATGTTCACTATATTTTACCTCCAAAATACGCATTGCCTTCCTTACTGATACCGATGACCTCTAGCAGTTCCCCTATTAGTTTTAGAAGTAAATTTCACAAAACTACAACTATTTGTGTCGTTGTTGCACAAAACTACAACTTCTTTGGCCAGTTTCAGAAAACTACATTTTTTTTGCACGTGTCACTGACGGGCGTGTCCATATCACATGACATGTGTAGCTGACGTGTGGGACCAAACCTAATAGTTGTAGTTTTGTGAAACAAGATGTAAAACTAGTTGTAGCTTTGTGAAACTGACCAAAAAAGTTGTAGTTTTGTGCAACAATGACACAAATAGTTGTAGTTTTGTGATTTTTAGAAACTCTGAAATGCTGGTTATGATCCATTGTGGAATCTTGTTCTGATCATCAAATTTTCATAGTACACAAATGAGTCGAACCATTCTGCTATGGAATGATTTGCTTGTTTGGAATATTCGCATTAGCACACACATTTGTTGCCTGACACTTTGTCCGTGGTAGTACTCTTTTTTGTTTATAACAAATTAACTGTTGTACCTGTATTTACACCGCAGCTGGGTGAACTTCACAAAATTCTTGACGGGTGCATCCATTGTGGGAAGCATCGCCATTCCATCAATCCTGAAGCATGCTGGTGTCATTGGATGGGGAGCCCTCACGATGGAGCTGTCATCGTTTGTGGTTTTTGGCGTGGCAATCCTGTGGTTCGTCCAGATGAACAGTGAAGACGAGTACAGTAGTGTGTTCTAATTCCAAGTTTCTAACGTGCGGTGCATTTGCGGAATAGTTGTGAACTTCTTTGTACAGCTAGAGTCGAAGGTTTGCCGTTGGTCCTCTTCCTTGAAGGGAACTTGTTCAGTTGGGTTCACATGCGTGTTTTGGTATGCAACTATTCGTCGGGTGATGCTTTGTAATCAGAATTTTGTCCACATGATATGGCACATTACCTGCACTGCACCCATTTCCATGTCAGTCCAAATGCTGAACTGCATTCTTTGCCCTCCGGTATGCGAGAGGCAGGTTAGAGTCCGTGCCGCGGTGTGCATAGCCGCAACCAATACTGGTGCAAAAATTGCAGACTAACTTGATCTTTACGTAGGACAAATTTTAACACGATTCACAAAGTCCTTCATATATCAGCTTCACAACAATTCACGATATTTCTCGCATCCAATTTGTAAGGGTAGCCCTTCAATCACAGCTGCACATCAACCCTGGTCACGAGCAGCCAGAAAACATCAACGGCTGTGCTCATCATGACACATCGGGTCTCTTCTAACTCTTCTAATTCTTTTATATCACGTTCCTTACACCGGAAACTAAGAAAAGAAGGGAAAAAACAAAAATATGTCAAGAAAAAAAACAGCCAATTCTGTAGCCGCATTACATCATTCCAGTTCCGGTGTATGTGTTGCTTGCACGGAGCTGCATCCCTGCGCCATAAGGGTGGACGCCGGCATGCATATAGGGATCCGCAAAAGGATTGGAAGAGGTTTGGTGATGAACCTGTTGGCCTGCCATCATCATCATATGCTGCTGTTGGAGCATGAAAGCTTGCTGCTGCTGCGCCATCGTTGCCATCTGGACATTACGGGCTGTAGCAACGGAATTGGAAGCATAAAATGGGTCGTGTATTGGCTGTTGCATCACTTGACCAGATGCAGGAATGGTCTCCCAAGGGTTGTAGCTAACGTTCTGTTGTGCTCGTCGATGAGCCTCGTTATATAGGCTGTCAAGTGTCAGCAGGTCCAGTCCTCCAGCCTGCAGCGGGTTAGATCAGTACGGTTGCAATATTCAGGGGGACTGAATAACAAAATCTCAAAAATATTCACCAATTTGCTTGAAGTGACAGCATTTCCACTTGAACTGGGTGCCGTGACAAGAGCCAGCTCCCAGCTAGTGGCCATATTTTCTGAACTGGAAGGAGCAGGTGCTTTAGGTGCATTATCTGCCACAAAAAGGTGAGCCAGAAAAATGACTTTTAGGACACTTTGACTTTAACGGTGAGCAAAGAACTGGAATTTCATTTGTAAAATGATGCACCTTGCTGAACGATTGCCAGGGCCAAAGCGGTCTTTTGATCCATTTCAGATGTGTCAGGGGTTGATTCATCCATTCCCTGCCAGGAAAAGAAATGACGGTATTAGGACGTGTGATTAGAAATAAGCTAATGACCTATTCTTGATAGTGCAATGTCATGGAAAATTACCAGCAAATCAGTTGGTTTAACCGGCTCAGGTTCAGGTTCTGGGCCTTGGGCTGGACCTGAAGCCGGAGGAGGAGGTGGCAGCATTGATGGTTCTTCAACATCCGATTTTCTTTTGTACTCTATAGCTAGTACATCCTAAAATTAAAGAAATGAATATAAAGAGATGACAGAAAAGCTAGTTTGAAAGGCTTGCTAATACAACAAAGCAGAAAATTAAGAACCCAAAACATGGAACAGGTATTAACCAAGAAAATATAAATTGTATCCTAACCAAACAATAATTGCTCCATCAAAATTTGTGTAAAGATAATATTCCATTACTTTAAATACGTGTATTTGGATAATTAGTGCAAAGACACTAGCTCAACAGTGAGCAATGCTTCATTTCAAACTTGTAGCAGTTCCAAACCTGTTTTCTCGGAATTGTTGAAGCAAGGGGAGCATTGCTCACATACTCCTCCATGGCTGCGAAGAATGATGCAGGAGGCTGCATGTGTTAACCGTAGGTTGTCAGCAAGCTACTCACACAGAAAATAACGACGACGGGCAGTTAGATCAGTACGGTTGCAATATTCAGGGGGACTGAATAACAAAATCTCAAAAATATTCACCAATTTGCTTGAAGTGACAGCATTTCCACTTGAACTGGGTGCCGTGACAAGAGCCAGCTCCCAGCTAGTGGCCATATTTTCTGAACTGGAAGGAGCAGGTGCTTTAGGTGCATTATCTGCCACAAAAAGGTGAGCCAGAAAAATGACTTTTAGGACACTTTGACTTTAACGGTGAGCAAAGAACTGGAATTTCATTTGTAAAATGATGCACCTTGCTGAACGATTGCCAGGGCCAAAGCGGTCTTTTGATCCATTTCAGATGTGTCAGGGGTTGATTCATCCATTCCCTGCCAGGAAAAGAAATGACGGTATTAGGACGTGTGATTAGAAATAAGCTAATGACCTATTCTTGATAGTGCAATGTCATGGAAAATTACCAGCAAATCAGTTGGTTTAACCGGCTCAGGTTCAGGTTCTGGGCCTTGGGCTGGACCTGAAGCCGGAGGAGGAGGTGGCAGCATTGATGGTTCTTCAACATCCGATTTTCTTTTGTACTCTATAGCTAGTACATCCTAAAATTAAAGAAATGAATATAAAGAGATGACAGAAAAGCTAGTTTGAAAGGCTTGCTAATACAACAAAGCAGAAAATTAAGAACCCAAAACATGGAACAGGTATTAACCAAGAAAATATAAATTGTATCCTAACCAAACAATAATTGCTCCATCAAAATTTGTGTAAAGATAATATTCCATTACTTTAAATACGTGTATTTGGATAATTAGTGCAAAGACACTAGCTCAACAGTGAGCAATGCTTCATTTCAAACTTGTAGCAGTTCCAAACCTGTTTTCTCGGAATTGTTGAAGCAAGGGGAGCATTGCTCACATACTCCTCCATGGCTGCGAAGAATGATGCAGGAGGCTGCATGTGTTAACCGTAGGTTGTCAGCAAGCTACTCACACAGAAAATAACGACGACGGGCAGATCAACAATCAAGATGCAAGAGAATGCCAAGCCAAACCTGTTCAATTTTTAGTAATCTCTCACCACGCCCAATATGTATACTTCTACACACTTCATAGAATTCTGAAAGTTGTTCTGCCTGTTCAAAAAAATTGAAAGTAATATAAATCAGAAACAGAGAAGTCGCGGCATAGAGGTCTAGACATGGGAATTATGAAATGTTGAATATGAATATTGAAAAAGTTTGATGGATCAACCACCAGCAGAGGTGAGATCATGGTATCACCTGACGAATTGATCTTTTATACATGTCAAGTGCCCTAATAGCGTCATCCCTTTGCATCTCAAAGAACTGGATCATACAGAACATTTAAATTACCAAACCAAATAAACACACACATAAAAAATTCCCTTTTCTTTAAACAGCGCGGTTGGCACCTTGTCAACAAGATTGAGTATCCCATCGTTGATAGCTGTTTGTATCCTTACACTCTCCAGAGCAACCTTCAATTAACACACAAAACAAGGTCAAGGAAAGCTGCGATCACTAGTGTGATTACATCATATGATCTGAAATCCTCACCATTGAAAGTGCATGCTGGATTATGATGTTATAAGACGATGATCCTCGGGGCTAAAAGAATTAAAAAGTCAGGTAGGAATCTTTGAAGTGTTAATGGTGATTATGATAATAAAGACCTTTCTTGCATAGGGTAACAAATTATTGAATCACCTGGCAATCAAGTAGCCTAAAAAGAAGCTGCTGTAATGCTGGCAGTTGATCAAGCAGTTCCACTGTACCAAGATCTCGAGTAGTCTGTTGATGTCAGAATTTCATAAATAAATTCCCAAGAAGACCCTTAAGGTAATGCAAATGTTAGATGCCATAGTAATAGGTTAGCAAGAGCTTTTGCCCAGCAATGTGTGAGTTCTCAAGAATGCAGAATAAATTACTTTAACAGTCTAAATCCTTATTCTATCTTTAGCTCTAGATACATTGCTATACAAAGATAAAAAAATCAAGCATGTTGGGAACAAAGACTATAAACTCTTCCAGATTGAACTCGATTACCTACCGAGGGATCCTTTTCAACATCATATCTCAGTACACGGAAAGATTCAAGTCTCTCTTCCAAATAAAGAGCATAACTGCGAACCCATGCAGAGTAATCCCAGGCTGCGTAAATAACAAATAGTCACAGTGAGTGCGAATAATAATCCAAGAATCAGGTCATATCTAGCGAAAAAGGTACCTTCTGCGCTAGAATCATCCTTAAAGTAGGACAGATTGAGCATATGTGAGCTAGATCTTCCATAAGTAATAAGCTCGTCACGGAAGGTGGGATCAACTTCCCGAAGAGCACGGTGTATGACAATCAATGTCTTCAGAGCAACCTGTCACATAGAGCAAAAACACAAGTTTAGTGCCATGCTTAATCTATTTTTATCCTTAAAGAAGATTATAAGGGGCTGATCATTCCAAAGGACAAATACTCGAATAGATCAGTAGTTAGAATCATTAGTTTCATTGTCTCAACAGGAAAAGAGAAGGTGCCATGAAGAACGAGCTTGCACAACACTAATGCAGAGCAAATTCAGATGTTCTCCGAAGGAATGTTAACTTAAATTTT
The DNA here is from genome assembly GCA_000970635.1 of Eragrostis tef. NCBI lineage: Eukaryota > Viridiplantae > Streptophyta > Magnoliopsida > Poales > Poaceae > Eragrostis > Eragrostis tef. Next base: position 19,871 of record LAPY01001757.1, read on the forward strand.
GCAGTCCTAATGTCGACAGCAATGCAGAACTCAGACCCATCAGATTATCTTGTTAAGTATTGACACAAGGAGAGTGTCGTATACGTAAATTCCGCTCAACGGATTTGTAATGAGCATAACGAACATATTTATATGTGTAAACATCAGAAAATGCACAGCATACATACCGCCCAGTTGCGTGTCTTCGAAAGACGCCTACCAAGGGCACGGATGCAGTAGGCCACATCTGCCCGAGGTCTTCCAGCAGAAAGATGATAAAAAATATCTAAAAACAAGAAATGTATAAGCAGAAATATGGTGAAATCTCCTGCCGATTCCGTTTTAAAAAGGGTGAAATCATAGGGTAAATTATACGAGTGCACACCTCTTATGTACTTCTCCTTTGCTGGATTTTCAACATGGTTTGTGGCCTTCACAATAGCAATGTCCAGCTCCTGTTACAACAAGGGAATAGAAAGACAACAGCAGATTAACACCACCAATGCAACACGACGAAGACCTGAGTACGAACATTGAAGATTATGATCATAGCTACCTTGTAATCGCTGTTTACTTTTGCTATGCTAACGGTTGTGGTGTCCTTTAAGGCCCCGACATACTTTCTAATGCCCGTGGCACCCCCAGCCATTCTCCCTAATCCAGAGGACTTCTGCTTGTCCTGATTGGCCTGCAAGCAAGAGCCTAGAGGGATGAATATCAGAGGCAAAAAGAGAATTTGTAATGCTGCTTTGTGCGTACTAACGAAAATTTCAGACGACTTCACACCATTATACACGAACGAAGATAGATAATTCTTCAGAACATGTAAAAAAAACAGATGGAACACCAAACAAAAAGCCCCACGTTGGGCGAATAAAACCAAAGCAAGCTCACCAGAACTCTAGGCAAGAGAGCATAGGAGCATCCGTCACTGCACCTAGAAGATCTCAAATAGGAGTTCGAAATTGAAATCCGGGAAATCAGTGAACCCCTGCGGTGAAACGGCGCAAGAGGAGGTATAAATAAGGCAAACACGAGAGAAGAAATCCCCGTACCAAAATTTCAGGACCCAAGGAACGTACGTGGAACAGAGAAACGCGCGTATCTCCAACAAAATCCTAACAAACGGCACCTCGATCAGAGGCAGAAAACAACTCGAAACAATTCGAATTCAGGTGCGGCGGTAGATTACCAACCGACGCAACAGACACCCCAGAAAACTGCGGAAACAAAAGCCATCGTTGTAGCTGGCTAGCGCTCTGTAACTTCTTCAGTTAAGGTATGCTAATTTTTCAAATGGCTAATCGTGACAGAAAAACAAGCCCACATAAATAGCACGACTAACTTACACAAACTCGGAAAGAATCGAAGCACTGAAATTTTCAAATACGCAATCAGTTGAGAGACCGTAAGTCAAGAATAAGGAACCATTTTGCCAGGAGAAGTTGCAAGAATAAACTTGGGTTGAAATGAGCCAAATTTAACACTTGTCTCACCACCATCTCCCAAAAGAAAACCCAGAAGAAACATCAAACGGAATCAGGAAAGGGAGCTCGCTAGCTCGTAGCCGCACGGCCTCGTGGGAAAAGCAAAAATTATCGAATCTTGCAACAGGCTTCTTCGAAAACCCTCGCAGAAATCGACCGAAAGACCCTAATCCCCTCCCCAAGAAGGATCAAACGAACCTGGCCAAAGAAAGGACTCAATTTTACCGGCGGAAGACAGGAGATCGTTGGTCTGGGAGCCGAAACTGCAGAGGAATCCGGCAGCAAGAACCAGTTGGTTTCTCCTTCTTGACTGTTACTTGGGACTGGGAAGGACGGCGAAGGAGGCGAGAAGAGCAAGTTGTGTGTGAAGGCTGGCCGCTGGCGACGGGAGGAGAAGGAAGAAGTCGCTGCTGCGCCGCGTGGTGAGTGACATTGGCACACGTGTTCGCGCGCGTCGGCTCACCAGCCCTCTGACCAGCGAACTCTGTTTTCTTTATTACTAGTTCCCACTGCGTTTTTCAGATGCGGCTGCTGTCGTGGACTTTTCTTTTGCTTCTGGCCTCTCCATCTCTTCTCCTTTACCCATTAATTGAATGATTTGAGAACCGGCTACTTGCGGTAATTACTTCTCATGCGATGCTGTTCAGGTGGTCGGTTAGCTAACTATATGGGTTGTAAAGTTGATCTGCAGTTTACGTTCTTTTGTTGCTGCTGAAGGATCTCAGCTGGTACCTTTTTTTTCTGAAGGGAGACCATTACAGCGTTTTACGAGTTGAGATCTGAGGTCGCTTTATAAATCATCATTCGCCGTAAACTTTAGTACTTCGTAACTTCGGAAGTTCACCCAAAAAATAATAATTTAACGATGGAAGTTCACAATTCGTCGCATGCATTCGCGTGATTAATCAGCCAGTCGCACCTGCGCGGCCTCGTCGAACTTGCCAAAGTTTGATGGCGTCAAATCCATGTGTTTATTACTCCCTCCGTCCCAAAATATTTTACGTTTTTGACTTTCAGACACTACGTTTGACCGCTTGTTTTATTCAATTTTTTTGCATAAATGTTATTTATTTTTTATAATTTTTTTAAACATTTGATATACTTCAACCATGTCATGTTTGTTTTGTTATTTGAACAAAAAATTTGAATAAGACAAATGGTCAAAGTTGATGTCTAAAAGTTAAAGGCGTCAAGTATTTTAGAACGGAGAGAGTAGTACGAAATGGGCAAGATCTATAGATAAACGCGATATAAAAGTTCACGTATCCAAGCAGCCTCTCCATCTCTTCTGTAGCCTGGGAGAGCAGTCAAACATTCATCACATCTAGCAGCCGTGGGCAAGGGAAAAAAAACAAAAAGAACTCGTCTTTGGTCCCATGTTCATGCATGCATAAACTAGGTCGAATGGTATCATTGCACCAAAGCACCAACTGAACAAGCACTCGTCGACATCAGCCTCGTCTTTTCTGATTATGAATGCAATATGGCTGCAGAAAAATCACTGCGAACACTGTTAGCTGATGCAGAAACACTGTAACGGCTGCAGAAGAAATAACTGAAACACTATAGCTGCTGCAAAGAGAACGTAAACTGCAGATCATGTATGTCGGATACCTGAGTTAAGGTATCCTAATCTGGGACGCTTAACCCAGATAAAACTGGTCAAAGAGCCTTAACTTGGACGTGCGAAGCCCGCGAGAGTGGGGCCCGCGACCGCCGCCTCGTCCGACCCCTAGTC
>LAPY01001757.1:25667-39895 GCA_000970635.1 Eragrostis tef
CCGGGTTTGCCTACTGTGCTGACAGGACGCCGCACGAGTGGGACTTCCGAGGCGGACCCGGCATGCGCGGAGCGGCGCGTGGCCGCCCTGCTCACAAGCCTGAAGCCCCGTCCCCACTTGTAAGCGGGTCTTTCCCTTGAACTATAAAAGGGAACCTCACGCGCCCCACGGGAGGAGGATCAATCGAACACATTCACACTTAGAGGCTTGGAGCAACACTCCTCCCTCGCCGTCGTTTGTAGCTCCTCTTTACAGACGAGAAACACGAACCTCACCCGAAACTGGACGTAGGGCACCGTTGGCCCGAACCAGTATAAATCTCTCTCTCCACGAATCCCTCAAACGAAAAACCTCGCCATCAAAGAGAGCCGTCGAGCCCCCGATTTACAAATTTTACTTGTCGGCCGGTTTCATAACACCGACAATGTAGTACATGGTCCTCAGGCGAACAGGGAATAATGTCATCGGTCATGCATTTTTCATGCATAGGCGCTGCAATTTGCGAAGAGAACATCATGTAGTACATGGTCCTCAGGCTACCGGCGCATGAAAGGAAACGCAGAGTCATCCTCCGAACTCCGAAGTCAACTCAACGATCTAGAAGAGCAATCACCCGGGAAAAAAAACGATGCAGAAGAGCTGGGTCGGATATATTAGAACGTTCGTAAATATGTCAGAGTAATTGGGTCACCAGACCATTTAGGCGGCGGCGAAGGTTATTTTGACGTGCTTCATTCTTGACTTCAACGAACGAGTTCTTGACCATTTTCTATCATTTGACACAGAAATGTGGTGAGGTGGGGAAAAAAGGATAAGACAGGAAACCAAACTGCAAAGTTCTAGACTCCTTTCAACAACAAACTTGCTTTTTTTTCTTATTCTTAAGCAGACCTCAATTAGAGGCGATCTAAAAGTTAAATCTTCGTATGAAAACACATTTGGGCCCGAAATACGGTACTCTAGCTCACTCGAGACCACCATGTAAAATGTACAGTTCTGGGAGTACAAGCATCTCCGACAGCAACGTGCTCATGCCCGAATTCCTTCTCCTGACAGCAACAACGCTGCATCATGCCTACCCTCACCGCTGCATCATGATTAGTCAGCCATCACCGCAGAGTAAACAAAGAAACATCCATTGAACACAATTTCTCAGTAAGAAAATATCAATTGAATTATACAACATTTGTATAACCATGCTTTGCAGAGTAAATAATCTCAAAATTTGTTTACAAAATAAAGTGAGGAGCCAGAGCTTTTCCTGGCACATGATTTCTGCAAAATTGTTACATGGTGTACAGCCTAAAGCACGTGTGGGGAATATGGAGAATCCTGGGCCTGAATATTTCTGCCATCACTATTTCACTATCAAGAGTCTTGAGACACTTACGCTCAAAAAAAAAAAGTCTTGAGACAGTGGAACAAGGTTTTACTTTGCTATGCCACGGGCTCAACTATGATCTCTTTACAACTGCCACTGCAAACTGAGGGTGGTGCGTAAACTCGAATGAGACCTTCAGAGATGGATCGCCAGCCCCAACTTGGCTAATAATGTTTAGTGCTATCCTGTTGTGTTCAGCCACTTGCTCTATCCGGCGGAGCTCAGCAAGCTTTTCTGGCTCATTTGCAAAGCTACCCCTAAGGGAGGGAATGATCTTCTGAGTTTCCTTGAAGAAGTTATATTTCACTAAATCCTGATGAAAAAAGATCCGTGGTCAGGTCAAAGTAAGCAGATCAAAAGAACTGGTGGAGAGATTTCAGTACAGAACACTCACTGTAATACATGCTCGCGAAGCTGATTCCTTGAAACTGTAGTAAGAAACGTGCTCAGGAATTTGGGCTTTCAGAAGAAGATCAAAATGCTGCATGAATCTCTGGGACATAAAATTGAATATATGTCAGGCACGTTTAATACGACAATTCAAAAGATAGAATCTCAAAACAGAAACAGTAACTCCACCACACCTCTCGTTCAGTGTTAAAGATACTTGGTAACTGGAATGACCTACTTTCATTTCTGAGGACAGCTAGCATCTGCATTAGCAACAAGAAAATGTTGGTCCAGTTCAAAGAGGAACATACGCAAAATTTGATTTAAGGCTGTATTTTACGTATGTACCATTGAGAGCCCTTCTGACAGTAAAACATAGCACTGAAGCAATAAACAAGACGATGAAAATGCTGTATCCCTATCCCGTGTTGAGTCCTTTGAGTGATCCTTCTTCTTTTTCCCTTTTCTTCGTGCTGAATGTTAAACATGTATACAAAATCAAAAAAGTAATTTACTAATAAAAATAAAGACAGTGTTAGTAAAAAGCGCATAACATTCCATTAAATTGTGAAAAGAGAAAATATCAAAGGATTTGTATTCGCTACAATGCTACTAGTAATTATATACAGATAATGGCCTAACAATCCTTGAAAAAATTAGTTCATTACATTTGCTGTCACTTCATTGTACTTTTCTGTTTGCGTTCCTTATTCAACCGTCAGTAGAATTCAATCAGACATCGTATCGGGAAACGATTCTAAAATCTAAGCAGCATTACCTTCTGGAAAGTTAAATATCATAACCAGATTGTGCATATTTTGCTAAATCGTATGTTCTCCACTTTCTACAGGAGCATGTGAGGCAGGACCAGATTGTCCATATTTTGAAAAACCATATGTTCTACACTTTCTAAATGAGCATGCGAGACAGGAGTGGATAGTGCGTACTTTTGTGACACATGTTATCCACTTTCTAGTTCCTGCAAACCATTTTCCTTTTAGATTTTCTCCTCTAATTTTTACCGCTTTCCAATAAAATTTCAAAACAATGTTAACATAAAGCAGTAACATATGTCATAGACATACTAGTAATCAAGGCATCCAGAATTCTACAACATCATTTTCGTAATAATGAAAACCCAACTCATTAGGAGTATGCTCCTAATCCTGTTAAATATAACAAGTAAGGTTATTTATTCCAAAGAGAGATCGAAACTTACAGTTTTCGCTAATAGCAAGGACTCGTAACTGAATCTTTTCTATTAGCTTTGTGAACACGACATACATGTACCAATAAACCATACAGTACTCGCCGGGAGAGTACAGGTCAAGTTCAAAACCCAGTATGAGAAACCGAGAAGCAACCCAATAAGCATGTTCCTGAGTCCAAATAATAAGTTGCTTTGATACTCTGACGCATATGTTCTGCATACAAACAGAAGCATGTTCAACTATACTGCATATATAACAAGTGATATTTGTTATAAAATGCACTTCTGAGCAGAGATACCTCATGGTGTATGACATTTCTTGTTTCACCAAACTCTCTTTTCAATGCAAGTTCCAACTGCAGTATGTACAAGCACAAAGCATTATAAGCACAGCTACAAACTACACCAGCCATGAATGATTGATACAATGACATATTAACAAAGGGAGTCCTGCCAAAATTATGTAAGGAGATAGATGCAACGATGTGTTACTAATGCAAGTACAAAAAAGAAGCACCGCGTAAAACCATATTTGCTTCCCAAACCTGTATGGAAATGGTACTCCAATCCTGCAAGCTCTTCCCAAGCTTGCGCCTCTGCCATGCAGTGTTTGTACAAATAATTTTAAGCAAGTTGACAACCAACTACAACGTAATGAATAAAGTTAGTCAAAGATTTAGCAGATGTATACAATTAAAGAAATGAGCAACAAACCATGAAGCCAGGTATGAAGTAGAAAATTGAAAGGAATGATCCTGGTGTCTGACCTGACCTAGCTGCACCACAAACTCGTTCATCTGAAATTCCTTATCCCCTATAATGTCTGGTAATGATAAAGCCCTTGAAATCACATCAGAAAACAAGTATTGCCCATAAAGCTTGCCATCTTGGACCAATAAAGTCTGCATAAGGGTCATTTTGTACCATTGACAGTGTAAGAAAGAAGCAATAAATGGCGCAGAGTAAAATAATTCAGAACTGTATAGTGTACGGGGAAAACTGTATCTCAACAAGATAAAAAAGGAATGATATAAATGGTGATATACAACGCGGAAACAGATAGCCAGATAACATACTTTCATAAAAGCTTTCTATCATTCAAAATCAAACATAATATCAGACAGCCATCAATCAAGTGTGCTCATAGAATACCAATTTTGTTTGGCAAATATCAGAGTGATTGTGTACAACACAAACAGCAATTTAAACATAAGATTAAAAATTGATCATACTCAACAATTAGTGTGGTGCAGATGGTCACGAAGCACGTAAGTATTACCCACCTGAAGAAAGGCTCTCGGAACCAAATCTGGTACTGATTTTTGGAATTGTACAATAAAGTGAAGCACGTTCTCAAGTACAGGGCCAACAGATGAAGCACAAATGACATCCAGATCATGCAGAAGCTTCTCGAAGTAACTGATTGCCTGAAACATAATGGTTATCTCATTACTTTTGAAGCTGCAAAGGCATGTTCAATGTTCACAAGTAATTCAGTAAGAACATTGATATTTGAAGCATATTGACTACAAAACACGGATACTTCAGTTGAAGCGTGGCTACATATTGGGTGGCGGCGGATACGGATATGTGGTGGATGTCTTGGATACGTATCCAGGAAGTATCCAATTAAAAATAAATACAAGAAAATCGGATACTTGACTCAGTACGTATCGGGCCTGATTTGGCCCGGCATTGGATACTATTCAGCCCAGCATATTGAAGGCAGGATTTGAACTTACCTCGCTCCAGCTGAGTACTTTAACCGCACGCGGTGGTGTTGGACTCAAAAGTCTGCTGTTTAAGCTAACATCAAATCCAACAGGTTGACAACCTGATGCAGTGGTGCAGTTTTCATCGCCTTGTAACGTAATGTTGGACTGAGATTTGAGAAACGCTTGAGACTTGAGCATCAAACTAAGCTCAGTCAAGCATGACGCGATATGCTTTCGGGCCAACTCCAACCCTCTACCATGCAGTTTCCTCATGCACGTGACAACATGGTGGAAATGCTACACAATCACATAAAAGGAAATAAAGGCAATGATAAATCACAATAAGAAAAAAAAATTGTACGACATTTTGAGATATGATCATCTATAGCTGAAAGGTTAAATGTCATAGTCATACCCAAGTTGATATTTACTCTTAAAATAAATTACAGAGTCATAAACTCTAGGCTTGAATTGAAACAGTTCCTCCAGAGGTATATAAGCCAAACAAAGTTTTAAAGTACTACAGGAAAAAATGAAAATTAAAATGCATGGTGTACACGAGGCTTACAAATGCACAAAGCAAACACAAGCAAGAAAATCTCTTCATTTCACAATTTAAAAGGAAGAGAAATGAAGGACCAACTCCTTTGCTTTCTCGCTAAAAGAATTGAAAGTACTACACTATCACAGCAGTAGAACATGAACATAGATAAAAAACATGCATTCAAGTGCACATTTGTTAAGTATCCAAGATAAGGGGGAAAAAACTACTGAACCATTTTATGGCAGAATTTGAATAGGAAACAAGGGTTGAGACCTTACGAAAACGTAACCTGCATAACAGAGCTCTGCAGTAATCCTCTTCCAGGTCAGGATTATCCTGCAGGGATTCAAGACCTGTAGAAACAAAATTTTCCTAGTCAATAACATGACATCTACAAGACTACAACATATATTCTTCTTCCGTTACGTAATATATGTCCATAACCCATTAGGCGGCACCGCCCAAGGAAATACCAGTTCCAATAAAACGTTAATGTGAAATGACTATGCATGCACCTAATAAATAGCATAACACAACCATTCTTCATCTTCCAAATGCATTAAATTAGGGGTAGAGGATGGGAAATGGCAACAACTACACTGTCGGTTTCTTCCATGGACATACATTTTGAGACATATTCTAACAAGGGCATGTAGAAATATTGCAAAACTGGGGGAGTACCTTAAATAAGCTAAAAAAATCAAAGAAATAATTGAATTACTTAATTTATTGCCATTGAAGCTTCCTACAGTTTTTTTTTACGGGAAACAGAAGGGGATTTCCCCTGCGGTACTTTTATTACTGGTTAGAAGTTAGAGTTTATGTACAAGCAAAATAAAAACAAATAAAACTTTACAATGATGCCAACCAGAGAGCCATGTCTTGCTTTAGACTTGGCTTTGCTCTATGCATTGTTAGCGAGAAAGCTGATCTAAACTCTGTCTTCCATTGTGGAAAACTGAAGAACTTCTCCAAAAATAATGCTGTTTCCCAAAAAAAATTCAAGTATTCATAATGAAGAACTTCACTAAGAGTTCAGCACTCCACATACACAACAGCTGGTTAGACTAAAATAGGGCATATATAATTGTTTTATCTTCAGTAACTCTCTTTTTTCCACGGGGAAAGTCAATACACACTAAATAGAAGCCCGTGGCATCAATAAACTGAGAAAAACAGGAACAAGCATTCACACCACACAAAAAAGCATGACATTCTTTTTCTAGTCAACGTTATTTGCCAAAATATTACACTTACCTTCCAGTGTTTTTTTCTTCGACAACGCCTGGGCTTTACATGCACGTAGCTGATGTGATATTGCCTCTTCGACTGAGTTCAGAATTGACAGGCACTTTTCATCCCATTCATCTTTCAAAGGCAACCCAAAAGACATAGTAAATAGGTCCTCCTCCTACATATACATGAAAAGGTACTCTATAACAAGTTGAAATCAAATTACAACTACAAAGAAGACAACTGTATCTGCAGATTAAGAAGATCAAATATCATACAAACGTTATGTTTATGATGACATATGAATTATGCAAAGCAGGCCTTGAGCAAAAACTTATCATTGCAGCACCCTAACACATTAAACACAGGTCGGCTACCATAATAATCACTTCAGCTAGATAACTATCAAAGCAGTATGAAATGGACGGGCTTAGTTAGGTAATCCAAAAGACAAAAGCCAACACTGATCTCAGGTGCACCTTATCAGTTACTAGCAAACTCTACGCAGAGAAGGCATAAGTTATTAATTGTCCAATAAAATTACGCCACTTCTGAGCTATTCTAAAAGTTAAATTGCACAAATCTTGCAAAAATTGAGTGAAGCACCTCTCAAATGCTCAAAGTGCTTTTATTCTACTATCCAATCAAGCTCAGTAACATGGTAAATCTGACAAATTTCAAGAAAATTATTCGATTGAAATAAAGGTGACGATAAAATAAAAGTAGTAAGTGCGACTCTCAAAATCATATTTACAAACATAGTTTACAAAATGAGCTAAAGGGGAAATGGAGGTAGATAATTTCTAAGTTCCAAGAGACATTTACCTCATGAGTTCGGGCAGTAGAAACGACACAAATGACAGCATTGCAGGTAGCACGCAAAACCCTACAAAAGCTATTTAGTACAGCATGTGATGAAGTTCTCTCCATTCTCATAAGGTAGATACATGTAAAGACGGTCTGAGCAAGAGTGTGACCCTTGTGCCATGTTGCCTGAAAAATAAAGCATTCCAATATATTTTTTTCAGCCAAACTTGAAAGGCAACAATATTGTATGCATGAAAGCACTTAGAGTACCTCACATGAGAAAAGATGATCCATAACATCAATGGAGCGTTGAACATCAAGTGTTCTGTCCGAACTAAGTGGGATCGGGGCAACACCATCTTCTATGGCTTCCTCAATGGAGTTGTATCCACTTCTCTCACTTCCCGAATCCATTTTTGGATCCATTATCTATAGGACGGAGTAGACACTGAGAATTAAAATCGAGCAATTAATTTAAATAATTAACAGCCAATCAAGAATCAAGCAACTAAATACCCAGCTTAACAGTCATCACAGAGATTAGATTAGTATACCCCTGATAGTATAATCACATCACAATTATAGGGTTTCAGTACAACCAACTAACAAATTGGTATATAACTGTGAATCATAGTGTTATAGTACTGAAATAGGGTGTTTGGGGATTGCAGAAGGATAGAACCTCTTAATAACTTTGCTCGAAGCCAATCTCTAGTGTTCAGGAGTTGTCATAAATAAGGTCACTTTTCAGATACTTGTGTTCTGTACTACCTAGCCAAGAAGCATGCTTTGGATTTTGGGACCGTTACTATCTTCGTACATAAGGAGTTTTGTACAACCTACATATAAAAATAATATACGGCTAAGTAGCAGGGGAAAGCCTTACTTCCAGTGCAGACATAGCAGCGAACAGACTGAAGTTCTCTCCATGTACAAGTTCTCCATCCTCGAGATCTACAAGGATGAATAGTCAGAAGGATAACAGGCTAAGAAGATATATTCACCAAAAGAGCGCAGCAATCAGCACAGGCTCAACTATCACCTGTAGGGTATATAGGTACTACAATCATAAACACATTTATCTAGTTACATCCAAGATCAAAACCTTAGACTTTCTCTAGATGCAACGAAATCGAAAATCATCACGACTAATGATTATCATCAACTTATCGGCTTTAAGAAGAAAAACGCTTGACACTTCCACATCTGGGACCATTTTCATCTTTAACTTCGTTACCTTTACCAGGTCTATAATTATATATGTCACTGATGGTAATACATGGTACTCCCTCCGCCCCAAAATACTTGCCATTAGTGCATAGCATCTCTTCTGCACTTTGATGAGCACCTGTCCAGGCTCATAGAAGATGCAATGAACCTGGACACCAGAATGACAAGTAATTTGGGATCGAGGGAGTAATACATGTTTAAAATAAAAAATGGACCCAACCAAAATAAACAAAGAGGTGACGAAACATAATGAATGGGCCACTGTTTTCATTTCAGTTTTACCTTCGTATATTTAGGAGAGTCCCTTTAGACTGACTATGGCTCTGCTACCTACCCATGGCTAACTATCAGTCATTCCCAACCAGTGCCAGTCTCAGGGGATGGGGACACCACAAGCTTGGACATTATCTGTAGTCTGAATGCCTGATTGCATTCCATACATCACTCTCTTTAGATCAACTTTCAGATAGCGTGCTCCCAAGACATATAAACACAAAAGAGAAAGAAGACCGTTGATTTTGATCATCCTAGTGCCTAATATGCCACAGTTCGCGCAAGGAATTTGCCAAGCTATCTGACAGAAATATTTTGAAGCAAGCCACCTCTAAACAGGCACATGTTTGAAGCAAGCGTTTAGAATACAGCATAAAACCAAGAATATGGAACCAATTCCTAGGCCCTAAATAATCATTCCATCAGGAGCAGTGTCATCAATGCAGTTCTTCTTTTCACACGGGCTTTGTCCCAGGTATCAAATTAAATACTGTGTGCGTGTTTTCTCTGCAGAACTAAGTGGGATCGGGGCAACACCATCTTCTATGGCTTCCTCAATGGAGTTGTATCCACTTCTCTCACTTCCCGAATCCATTTTTGGATCCATTATCTATAGGACGGAGTAGACACTGAGAATTAAAATCGAGCAATTAATTAAAAGAATTAACAGCCAATTAAGAATCATCAACTAAATACCCAGCTTAACAGTCATCACAGAGATTAGATTAGTATACCCCTGATAGTATAATCACATCACAATTATAGGGTTTCAGTACAACCAACTAACAAATTGGTATATAACTGTGAATCATAGTGTTATAGTACTGAAATAGGGTGTTTGGGGATTGCAGAAGGATAGAACCTCTTAATAACTTTGCTCGAAGCCAATCTCTAGTGTTCAGGAGTTGTCATAAATAAGGTCACTTTTCAGATACTTGTGTTCTGTACTACCTAGCCAAGAAGCATGCTTTGGATTTTGGGACCGTTACTATCTTCGTACATAAGGAGTTTTGTACAACCTACATATAAAAATAATATACGGCTAAGTAGCAGGGGAAAGCCTTACTTCCAGTGCAGACATAGCAGCGAACAGACTGAAGTTCTCTCCATGTACAAGTTCTCCATCCTCGAGATCTACAAGGATGAATAGTCAGAAGGATAACAGGCTAAGAAGATATATTCACCAAAAGAGCGCAGCAATCAGCACAGGCTCAACTATCACCTGTAGGGTATATAGGTACTACAATCATAAACACATTTATCTAGTTACATCCAAGATCAAAACCTTAGACTTTCTCTAGATGCAACGAAATCGAAAATCATCACGACTAATGATTATCATCAACTTATCGGCTTTAAGAAGAAAAACGCTTGACACTTCCACATCTGGGACCATTTTCATCTTTAACTTCGTTACCTTTACCAGGTCTATAATTATATATGTCACTGATGGTAATACATGGTACTCCCTCCGCCCCAAAATACTTGCCATTAGTGCATAGCATCTCTTCTGCACTTTGATGAGCACCTGTCCAGGCTCATAGAAGATGCAATGAACCTGGACACCAGAATGACAAGTAATTTGGGATCGAGGGAGTAATACATGTTTAAAATAAAAAATGGACCCAACCAAAATAAACAAAGAGGTGACGAAACATAATGAATGGGCCACTGTTTTCATTTCAGTTTTACCTTCGTATATTTAGGAGAGTCCCTTTAGACTGACTATGGCTCTGCTACCTACCCATGGCTAACTATCAGTCATTCCCAACCAGTGCCAGTCTCAGGGGATGGGGACACCACAAGCTTGGACATTATCTGTAGTCTGAATGCCTGATTGCATTCCATACATCACTCTCTTTAGATCAACTTTCAGATAGCGTGCTCCCAAGACATATAAACACAAAAGAGAAAGAAGACCGTTGATTTTGATCATCCTAGTGCCTAATATGCCACAGTTCGCGCAAGGAATTTGCCAAGCTATCTGACAGAAATATTTTGAAGCAAGCCACCTCTAAACAGGCACATGTTTGAAGCAAGCGTTTAGAATACAGCATAAAACCAAGAATATGGAACCAATTCCTAGGCCCTAAATAATCATTCCATCAGGAGCAGTGTCATCAATGCAGTTCTTCTTTTCACACGGGCTTTGTCCCAGGTATCAAATTAAATACTGTGTGCGTGTTTTCTCTGCAGGTGAATACTGCCCAGTTGATCCTAAACACGTTGCATACAACAAAAATTTGCCTCGGCAACATAGCATCTCGCATTGCTGGGTGCATACCAAAAACAGAACTTGTCCGAACTAGTATTCCTATATACAGAGATCTGGCACGATCCACTGCACTATAGAAACCGGCACACACACACACACACAGTCGCCTGCGCCCGCGCTCGAAACAAAACAATCTAGCACGATTCCACAGTTTGCAAAGAGCAGGGGGGGAGAAAGGCTCTGCTTCGAAATTTTACCCCGGCATGCGGCGTCGAGGAGCGGCGAGGCGTCGGCCCAGACGCCCTGGTCGCTGCAGGTGGGTATGGCGGGCGGCGCAGCGGCGGCCGCGGAGGACGAGGAGCTCGACTCCATCGAAGAGAAGCGGCCAAACGGGCAGCTCGCGGTGACGCGAGATCTGAAACAGCAGCGGAGCAGCTAAGGAATAGGTCGCACTACTTGGCCGCGGCGGTGGCGGCGGAGAGGATTCGGCGTGGGGCTTGGAGGCAGCGGAGGGCGGAGCCGAGCCGCCGAAGAGCGCAGCTCGGTTCGGGTCGTTCCGGCCGGTGTGACAGAGGACGGTTTTCTCGTGCGTTTTTTCGGCCCTTCTGAACACACGGCCCATGAAATGCCTAAAATGATCGAACAAATCTATCGACAGGTGTTAAACTTGCAAAGGCTGTTTACATAAACAGATTAGCTCGTGTTTGAGAATCTTGCAGTCTTTGCAAAGTTACATCAAAACCATACTTCTAAAATAATAGTAAAATGCCAGATAATTCCCGGCGCCGTGTCTGTTCCTCCATCCCATCTCAGGTAACAGAGCGGGAGAACTCAAAACAAGAAGCAGTCAATTGTTACAAGAAGGATGCAGCTCCTAACAAGGAAAACTTTGACATCCAGAGAAATGGTTATTACAAACAAAATACAACACTGCAGGACTGCATATGGAGCCATCTAGGGTTGGCGTGTTCGATCAGTTCAGGGCCAGAAGGGGGAAACAGAAATGAGATCGTTCACGGTTCTATGCCTTCATCTTTCTCTTGCTCTTGCTTTTGCTTTTCTTAGACTTGGCCTTGCTGGTGGACATGCTCTTGTAATCAGGAGCTTTGTACTCTGGCACGTCGCGAAGTCCCAGCTTTGACAGAACAAGACAGTACGAGTCCCAATCTGTTCTCCGCAAGTACTTGAGATATTTCTTCCTCCTTTGGACCATATCCTGAAGTCCCTTTCTAGAATGTTTATCCTGCAACGTAACGAAGCTCACAAATTACTACATCCAATCCAAGATTGAACAGTTCTGAGGTAAAAATAGTAGTAGTACATATAGGGGAATCCAAGAGAAAGCATACCTTTTTATGTAAAACAGATGACAAATGCTTTATTTTCACAGTCAGCTGGGCAACTGGACCAAAAAAAAAAGGATAAACATATCAGTTACATGCACTGTGCAACAGAACTGGCAAACCTTCAAGGGCATAAAAGTGATCCATGTTGCAAAGAACACATCAAAACTACTTCGAAAGTTCAGCTTTCATAACAATAGGAAGCCGTTCGCAGGTACCCAGAGAAATCTACCTAGTTCGAGAAATATATGCAGAAGATTCATATAGATCTATTAGGTATCAGAAAAAAAATTGCTATCATGCGGAGAGGGATTGCTTAACAAGACAATAGTGAGACACTTTGAAGTGACAAGTACAATGATCTGTTATTAAGATGGGCATAAGAAGAAAATATATAAACTGATGAGAATGTACAGAAACGAGCAGAACGTCAAAAGCAAACAATACATGCCATCAACAGATCAACTACCCAGTGGCAGAGCTTGGGGCAACAGTCAGGGGGGCAGCTCTATTGATTAAGCCAAAAAAAAATAGTGGACAGTAGCTAATTTTTTGTTCATCCAGTGTACATTTGTGCAGGGAGCGGGAGGAGGGGGGATGGCCTATCATGGCCTCAACTAAGGTCCGCCCCTGCAACTATCAAAACGATTAACCCTTCACCCTGAAACACAATCCTGATATGTCCCCATCAGGTCCCAGGAAACCAACCAGCCGTTGTTGATTACTAGGTATTTCTGTAGTGATTTTGAATACAATGGGTCTCAACCATGCAATTCTAATGCAAAATCTTCATTATTTAATAGCACTATAAAGCAAGAATGCAATGGTGTGCACTGTATTCTTATGTTTGTAGCACTGCAAGCAATATAATAGCTAATTTGTTACTACTATGTATTCAGTAAACAGAATTTCTGGATATAAATGTACTCGGGGCAGAAGGGGTTAAATATTTACTTTGAACTCGAGCAGAACCACAGTCGTTCTCGGACATCTTGAACTCATCCCTCACCTTCTGAAGCTCCAGTTTCATCTTCTCTTCAGAAGACATATGGTCCGGATGGAAATACTGAAGAAAACAACACACATCAGAAGTGTATGGCATCCTCAGCATTTAAACAAGCTACTCCATGGTCAGAACAGGAGGTGAAAAGGCAAAGACCGATCTCACCCTCTCTAGCAACTCCTCCTGCGGAGGTTGACGCATGTAGTCCAGCATATTTTGCCCGCCAATGTTTCCCAAAAGTGACATCTGAACAGGTGCCGCCGCCCGAGCCGCTCCTAATCCCGAGTGCCTGAGGCTCAGAAGGCTCTTCCGGATTTCCGACATCGGCATGTTATTGTCCGTGTTCTTGTCCTCCTGCTCCTCTGCCTTCCTCAGCTTGGCGATCCGCTCCTGCAGCTCCTCCAGCGAGAACCCGTCTTTACCATCTTTTGCCACGCTAGCAGGACGCAGTTCCCCAAGCCTCTTCCCAAGCTCCTCGTAGCTGTAGTCCCTCGTGAGCACAATGACAGAATCCTTCTCCAAGCCTTCTGCCCTCCCTGTCTTCTCCCCTAGCTCCTTGTTGAAGATATTGTGCTGGGTAGGGGGCAGAAACGGCGTTGGTGAACGAGGCGGTCTCTTCTGCGGGTTGATCTTGAGGCTATTACGGATGGACTCGAAGCCGGAAACAGTCCTGTTCCCGGCGTCGGGTCCCAGGGCGGCGTTGTTCCTGAGCAGATCCTGGAAGGAAGGTGTGGCGCCGGGGGCGGGGGTGGAAGGCGCCCCGCCGCCGGCCTGGGGTGCGCGGAAGTTTTGAAGCATCCTGCGGACCTCCTCGAGGTTTTGGGCCGGGTTCCCGCCGCCACCGGAGTTGGGACGGGGCGGATTCATCGGGAACCGGCGGGGAG
>LAPY01001757.1:51757-68867 GCA_000970635.1 Eragrostis tef
GATCCACTCACAGCTACCATTGTTTCCTTCTCTCTATTTCTTTCAATGGATAAAAGGACCTGTCATTTCCTTGTCAAGACGTCAATTGCTTGAAAAGAAAATCAGAAAGCAGAAGATGCCGCGCTACAGCAGCGGCACTCATCACAAACGGAACAAGCTTGTTACGAGGAAACCGTAGCAGCAAAAGCAGCACATGCGCTTGGGCAAATATTTGCATTCGCGAGGTCACCCGCGCAAAAGCATCGGAATCCAGGCGCAGGCATCTCAGGAAAAGATCCGGGGAGGAAGGAGTAGGGAAACGTGGGGGGCCAGGCCACGGATGGCTGCGCTGTCTGATTCCGGAATAATTCCAGGGATTTAGCGATTATTCTCTGGTCGCCGCGAACCGGTCGTCGCTGCTGTCCTGCGCCGGCCGCCGAAACAAACGGCTCTGTTTTTTTGTGTGTGTGTGTCCGTGCGTGCGTGCGGCGCCTGGCTATTTCTGGCGCGGCGCGCGTGTTCTTCTTGGAGGCCGCGGACGGAACAGCAGCAGCGATCGATCGATCGGGCGCAGTCGTAGGGGCTAAGGAAGAAAACGGGTTGAGTTGAGTCGGCTCCAAGTCTTGCCCAACATAGATATGGAGCGATGGATTACGTGCAAGGCTTGTAACGCGGCCAGCATAGCTTGGAAGCATGGAGAACGTCCCTCTTCTTTTTCTAGACAACGCGCGTTACCATTACCGGCTCAAATAGCTCATAGTACATCAGGATCGCATACATGGCTGGCCAGGAACGACGTAACAAAGACTCTGCTTTTGGAGGTCATCGTAGCATGTGTATCTGATCTACTCTATCTAACATCTTGCCTTAAATTGCAGTCATCCTCTGTTACGCTGTGATGCATGCAAGCCGAGCTGTTCGCTGTCGCGCGGTCAGTCAGCGTCTTACACGTCATGCAGTGATTGTTGATTTGCAGAGACTTTGAAGGATGGATCTATCGGTGGATTCCTGTGAACAAAAAGGACGAACGTCAAAAATGGAGCATCAGAAGTGATGTTCCAACAAGCAAGCGAAGCAAACTCCTGACTCTGTACACGTCGAACGAGACACTCGGGGGGTGACACTTGTGCGGTCATGCATCGATCGTACTGAGTGATTAGATGCTTGGATGTCCTGACATCGCCTCACATACGTCGCGATCGTGTGGACCGAGCAAACAGATTGTGGAAGTTGAAGCATTTTGCTCAAGAGGCACTTGGTGGCTGCTGGGAATTCGGGATGAACCGGGCTTCCTTAGCAGAATTGGGCACAATAACATTTAGCTCAGTTGTCTTGTGAAGCCTTTCTTCGAGACTTCGACGTTATACTCTAGGTCCTTGCACATGAGACTATTGAAGTTATTTAGATTTATCCTGGTCCTGACTCCTGTCCTATATCCTGCCAGTTTGCCTTTTAACTTGAAAAATTCTTCCTCTCCACTAACTTTTGGTAGACCAGATTCAGATGTCGGCAAAGGCTTCTCTTCAAGATCCTTCTACTTGCCAAATGTCAAGCTGGACCTGAACAAACAAACAATGCAAATGAGAACTTTCCACATACGGAAAAAAAGGGTAAATTCATAAGAGGAAGTGTAACATACTTCAACCTTGGTCTCACTTCTGTTTGTTCAACCTCCTCTTCTCCCTCCTCAACTTCTTCTCCTTTAACTCTTTTCCTGTCGCATTGTTTGAATCCTTGTTCAGTCTCTTCCCATTCTTGAACTTCCTCTTCTTCCCCTTCAAATTATTGTCCCGAGTGTCCTCTTCACAGTGGTCAATGTCCATAATGTAATTTTTCTTTGGATCAGATTCTTGGCATTTCAGTTCGATGGCAATAGCTATCCTACAGATAGTATAGAGAATAGTTAAATGCCACACAACCATACCCAATAGTAGAGAGGGTAGAAATAGTTTTTTTTTTTCAATTCAGACCATACCCCATAGGCTTCTCTGATTCGGCACTAGGAACGCAATCAACATCAGTTTCGAAACAAAAATCATCCTCAAGCATGGTCAAAACTGTTGCTGTAGCTTCCCTGATGTTTTGACACAACATAGTATACTGTACGTACAAGTCAGGGTCCATCAGAGTCTGCTCGTTCCTCAGATGGCAACGCATAGACATAGCCTCTTTAGCGATTCCCTTCAAAGCATTATTTTGCAGTCGGTGAGAAGAAAATTTAAATGTAAGAGGAATAGAAACACTAACTACGGAAGGAGCAGTTCGTTTTAGAAATGGGAGGCCCATACCACCATGGCTGCAGCAGATTCATGCTCTTCACTGAGCAGACCAACCCGGTGTTGTGTCTTGTGTCAAAATTACATTTCAACAAGTGGCATATCAACTCAGCCTCCTTTGTGATACACTTGAAACAATCAATTGCAATGGCAGCAGAAAAAATGGTTAACAAAGATAGTTACTAGAAATTCAGTATGCCACAGTTTGTCTATATAGTAAAAGGCATACCACGAACCCTGCAGCAGCAGTACAAGAGTTACCACCTGATTCAATCATGTTTCTTGCACGATCCTTGATCTCATAACTCAATCGAATATCTTCAGAAGTGAGACAAGCAAGCCATCCATTGAGAAGCTCTTTCCTCAACCTTGATACACTAGAAAAGCAAATGTTGTTTTTGGAGAGTGCAAAATAGTTAATCAGCATGTGAATCAATAAAGTAATCATGACTGGCCACTGTTTGTGGTTCTATAGAGGCATCAGCACTTTACCAGAGAGGCTGCGAGATGCAGGGGATCAGCTGAAAGATCTTGTCCTACTGGGTCACGCTTGTGATGAGCACAAAGGGTGGCAGGTTCGTCCTTATTTTTGTAGAAGTAGTCCTTGAGGTATCCCTTTTGAATGTAGACCAATTAATTAGCCTGTTCGCTTCGCTTCTTTGCAGCGGCTGTTTTGCAGCAGCTACAGTGTTTCTGCAGCAGCTACAGTGTTCACAGTTATTTTTCTGCAGCCGCAGCCTGCCGAACAACCAGAATAGGACCAGGAGAGTACGGCAACAGCCTTTGCCAACCCCATCCTTTCTCTAAAAGATCTTTCAAGTCATGGGAGCAACAAATTAAACAATATTCAGATACAACAATAACAGAAGCCCAACATTTAGGGAATGTATAAACCTTGAAATTACAGACCAAAAGATCACAATACAGGAGGAAACTACAGCATTGACACTGTGTGAACAACTAATTTTACAACAAATCAACTAATGATCACTTCTCCAGATAGCAGCAACAGCAAAAAGGACTATGAACACGCATAAATGAGGTCTCTGTACTTAAACCAAAGTTATAGAACTTGGTGCACGTCATCGTCAGGAATTTCAAGATTTTTTATTTATTTTGAACAAAGGAATTTCAAGAATTCATACTGTACAAGCGCAGTAACGGCAAAAACATCATGATATAGGAGATAAAATATGGCATCTGCGCTCAAGCAGGGGCAAGCATCATATCTCCGTGAACAAGTAATTTTATAGCTAACCAACTAATACTCTCTTCTCTAGATAGCAGTTGTAGCAAAAGAGAACATGAACAAAGCATGTTTGATAGGTCGGGGGCACACAACAGTCGCCTGCAATTTCAGAAATTATATTGGTCTGGACTAGGGCAGCAAAGGCAATCGTGCCCCCTCCCGGGTTTCTGCCCCTAACCTCGCCGGAGATGCTCCTCGGATATGGGAAAGATGATGGATGAAGGGAAGGGAAAATTTTGGGAGTGAGATTTGGGATAAACGCCCGGGTAGGATATAGCATTTCCGAAGAACAACCATCATGTATACGGGTAGGTCCTCGATCCAGTAAGAACGAAACGTCAAGGGTGTTAATACCTGGGTGCAACACAATATAATTCGGCGGATCGTCAACCGCAACGTTCCCGTTCTTTTCCAGATCTCCAACCCACGCCAAACAACAGGCTCTACGCATATCGCCTCGATCGTCATACAGGGGTGAATAATTGTCAGAGGGGCTACTGGATCCCGACTTGCTCTCATCCTGCCGAACAACCAGAATAGGACCAGGAGAGTACGGCAACAGCCTTTGCCAACCCCATCCTTTCTCTAAAAGATCTTTCAAGTCATGGGAGCAACAAATTAAACAATATTCAGATACAACAATAACAGAAGCCCAACATTTAGGGAATGTATAAACCTTGAAATTACAGACCAAAAGATCACAATACAGGAGGAAACTACAGCATTGACACTGTGTGAACAACTAATTTTACAACAAATCAACTAATGATCACTTCTCCAGATAGCAGCAACAGCAAAAAGGACTATGAACACGCATAAATGAGGTCTCTGTACTTAAACCAAAGTTATAGAACTTGGTGCACGTCATCGTCAGGAATTTCAAGATTTTTTATTTATTTTGAACAAAGGAATTTCAAGAATTCATACTGTACAAGCGCAGTAACGGCAAAAACATCATGATATAGGAGATAAAATATGGCATCTGCGCTCAAGCAGGGGCAAGCATCATATCTCCGTGAACAAGTAATTTTATAGCTAACCAACTAATACTCTCTTCTCTAGATAGCAGTTGTAGCAAAAGAGAACATGAACAAAGCATGTTTGATAGGTCGGGGGCACACAACAGTCGCCTGCAATTTCAGAAATTATATTGGTCTGGACTAGGGCAGCAAAGGCAATCGTGCCCCCTCCCGGGTTTCTGCCCCTAACCTCGCCGGAGATGCTCCTCGGATATGGGAAAGATGATGGATGAAGGGAAGGGAAAATTTTGGGAGTGAGATTTGGGATAAACGCCCGGGTAGGATATAGCATTTCCGAAGAACAACCATCATGTATACGGGTAGGTCCTCGATCCAGTAAGAACGAAACGTCAAGGGTGTTAATACCTGGGTGCAACACAATATAATTCGGCGGATCGTCAACCGCAACGTTCCCGTTCTTTTCCAGATCTCCAACCCACGCCAAACAACAGGCTCTACGCATATCGCCTCGATCGTCATACAGGGGTGAATAATTGTCAGAGGGGCTACTGGATCCCGACTTGCTCTCATCCACCCTAATCTCTGGTATTGCAGTGACTTCCATTCTGTCCTCTAGATGGCGGAGCGGGGAAGACGATTACGAGGCGGCGGTTCCGTTTCGAAATATGGAGAGACGAAGACGATTACGCTACCAGGGTAATTGGGCCTCGTAACTAGCGTACTCCGTACTGAATATCGGCCCGTTTATTTTTTCCACCCTCTTGTTTTGTTTGGAGGACCGAGAGAGCTTCTTGGGCCAAAGCGAAGACGTCTTCGCATCTCTCTCTCCAAAAAAAAAAAGGGTTAGTTTATTGCACGTAGATGCGAAGACGTCCGCTGCTCAATCCGTACATGCGCGAATACGTCAATTCTTTGTGTACATGCACGGGATCGCGTCATGTCAATTTGCGGTCATATTTGACAGTGAAATCTAAGCAAAATACTCTTGTACCAGTCTAATCTGCTGCAGCCGCACTAGCAGACCATTCGTCTCGCAACATTGAAAGTACTGTAGTTCAGACATTAGAGATGATCTTGGTGCTGTAAATCCAGTGCATGCACGGCTGTACAAAAGTATACTTGTGCAGTGGCATTGGCTTCGGTGGTTCCATTAGTTGATGACTTGATGCAGTCTGGGTGTCGAAGCAGCGAGAGAAGAGAAACATTCCATTTGTAGTTCCTCTTTCTAATCGAAACATTGATTTTGTGCCCTTGTCGAAATGCATGCAATTTTGTAGCAGGATCAACACTCAGGGAGGGAAACTGTGCTACGGCCGCGGGAACGGAAACAACTGACGCCGCACCCGCAGTGAGGACTGTAACTGAATGCGTCCCCTGGGCGTTGAAAGAGGCGCTTCAGTTTATTGCGCGTAGATAGAGGCAAAGACGGCCTCTGCTCCTGCCGTCGCCGCCGGTCGCTATCGAATGAAATCCGGTGGCGTCGCCGAGGAATCAACAACCCGACACCGGCGGCGCTACCCGTCTGGTGAGCGGGAGGCAGAATAAACAAGGAAAACTAACGGCGACGGATAAGGATGATCGCGCCGAGCACACCGATCGCGCCGACGTCGGCCGGCTTGTCTTCTTTCCCCAAATTTCACCTTTCTCGTCACTTGGAACGGGCCGTCCGTCCGTCGGTCTCGACATGGTTTCACTCTGTTTTCGCTTCCATGGGTCAATCTCCTGTTGAAACATTCAGAATAGCTAGAGTAGATCATTTGCCATGGATGGGCCCACGTGGCAGCGGCATCTCCCCTGTTTCGCCCTTTCTCTCTTTGCTGCTCGTCTGCTACTCCCCGTCTGTCCCCTGCTCTGCTCCCTTGCAAAACTGACACCTCCGAGCACCTATATAAACCCCGCACCTCCGAAGCGTACCAGAGAAAGAAAGTTCACTACAGCTGCACTCCACGCGCTGATAACCACCGCGGAAGCTTCAGCATCTTCCCCATTCCCCACACACGCAGTCTTCAGCATCTCCTCTGCCCACCAGCCCCCCGCAGCTCCGAAGCATTTCGGTCATGGCGATTCTGTCGGAAGTCGCCACCGAGGTGCTCGTCCCGCTCGCCGCCGTGGTGGGCATCGCGTTCGCCATCGCGCAGTGGGTGATCGTCTCGCGCGTCAAGCTGGCGCCGTCCGGGCCCGGCGCCAGGGACAAGGACGTGCTGGGCGACTCGCTGATCGAGGAGGAGGAGGGCCTCAACGACCACAACGTCGTCGTCAGATGCGCCGAGATACAGAACGCCATCGCAGAAGGTGAGCATGCATGGTCAATCCGGAACGTTGTCTCGCATCTACGTTTAAGATGTCTGAACTTCCGAATTTGTTTCTGAGCAAATAAAAACATCTTGGTGTAATAATTGTCTAAAACACCGAGTGTTATGTGCAGGAGCAACATCATTTCTGTTCACGGAGTACCAATACGTCGGCATCTTCATGTCAATCTTCGCCGTGGTGATCTTCCTCTTCCTCGGCTCCGTCGAGGGGTTCAGCACAAAGAGCCACCCCTGCACGTACAGCAAGGACAAGGAGTGCAAGCCTGCGCTCTTCAACGCCCTCTTCAGCACCGTCTCCTTCCTGCTCGGCGCAATCACCTCCGTGGTGTCCGGTTTCCTCGGGATGAAGATCGCCACGTACGCCAACGCCCGGACCACTCTGGAAGCAAGGAAAGGCGTTGGCAAGGCCTTCATCACTGCGTTCCGTTCGGGCGCGGTCATGGGGTTCTTGCTCGCGTCGAATGGTCTGCTGGTGCTGTACATTACTATAAATCTGTTTAAGTTGTACTACGGCGATGATTGGGAGGGTCTGTTTGAGTCTATCACCGGGTATGGACTCGGTGGGTCGTCAATGGCGCTGTTTGGAAGGGTGGGAGGCGGTATCTACACCAAGGCGGCTGACGTGGGTGCTGATCTTGTTGGCAAAGTTGAAAGGAACATCCCTGAAGATGATCCCAGAAACCCTGCTGTAAGTTTCTTGATTTTCTCTCTTCTTCTTCTTCTTCTTCTTTTTTTGGCGAATTTGATTCTCTCTTCTTCTGGAATAGTACATCTTTTTTTTTCTTTCATGAAATTGAAAAAGACTTTGACGCAGTATGCTGGTTTTTTCCAACAGTAACAAGATACAATTCATTGTTTTCCTTTTGCCTATTTTACTGAATTTGCGACCTCTCTTTCTCAGGTGATTGCTGACAATGTTGGCGACAACGTTGGTGACATTGCTGGAATGGGTTCAGATCTGTTTGGGTCGTACGCTGAATCTTCCTGCGCTGCCCTTGTTGTGGCATCCATTTCTTCGTTTGGTGTCAACCATGATTTTACAGGGATGTGCTACCCGCTGCTAGTCAGCTCCGTCGGCATCATTGTCTGCTTGATCACCACACTCTTTGCAACTGACTTCTTCGAGATAAAGGCCGTGCAAGAAATTGAACCTGCACTGAAGAAGCAGCTCATCATCTCTACCGTTCTGATGACTGTCGGTATCGCGCTGATTACCTGGTTGGCGCTCCCTGCTAAATTCACAATCTTCAATTTTGGTGAACAGAAGGAAGTTAGCAACTGGTAAGCTATTTGGCTGCTGCTGCTGCTGCTTGTAACCAGTCTCACGAAAATCATTGTCTGCTCTCTGACGATGGTTGTTGTGGGAACTACTTTGCAGGGGACTGTTCTTGTGTGTCGCGATTGGTCTCTGGGCTGGTTTGATCATCGGATACGTGACAGAGTACTACACTAGCAACGCATACAGGTATATTTTTTCATTAGCTAATTGGCAGTGCTTTAATTTGTGGTTCTAGCTGACAATTTGTTCTACTGCAGCCCTGTGCAAGATGTTGCAGATGCTTGCAGAACTGGAGCTGCCACCAACGTCATATTCGGCCTTGCTTTGGGATACAAGTCGGTCATAATCCCAATTTTCGCCATTGCTGTCGGCATTTATGTCAGTTTCACAATTGCTGCGATGTACGGCATAGCCGTCGCCGCTCTCGGCATGCTGAGCACAATCGCAACTGGCCTTTCCATCGATGCTTACGGTCCTATCAGCGACAATGCTGGCGGCATCGCTGAGATGGCAGGGATGAGCCACAGGATCCGCGAGAGAACTGACGCCCTTGACGCCGCCGGAAACACAACTGCTGCGATAGGAAAGGTAATACAGTTTCTCACAGGATTCTTGCTGACAGACAGGCTCAAACATTCAGTTTGATTTTTGACCAAAAGATGATCTTATCGTCCTTAAAATTTCACTCTGCTTTGGACCAGGGTTTCGCCATCGGATCGGCCGCCCTGGTGTCGCTCGCCCTGTTCGGCGCGTTCGTGAGCCGAGCCGGCGTGAAGGTCGTTGACGTGCTGTCCCCTAAGGTGATCATTGGCTTGGTGGTGGGCGCCATGCTCCCGTACTGGTTCTCGGCGATGACGATGAAGAGCGTGGGCAGCGCGGCGCTGGAGATGGTGGAGGAGGTCCGGCGGCAGTTCAACACCATCCCTGGGCTGATGGAGGGCACGGGCAAGCCGGACTACTCCAACTGCGTGAAGATCTCCACCGACGCCTCCATCCGGCAGATGATCCCGCCCGGCGCGCTCGTCATGCTCACGCCGCTCGTCGTCGGCACCTTCTTCGGTGTGCACACGCTCGCCGGCGTGCTCGCCGGCGCGCTCGTCTCCGGCGTGCAGGTCGCCATCTCCGCCTCCAACACCGGCGGCGCCTGGGACAACGCCAAGAAGTACATCGAGGCCGGAGCAAGCGAGCACGCCAGGATGCTCGGGCCCAAGGGCTCCGACTGCCACAAGGCCGCGGTGATAGGCGACACCATCGGCGACCCGCTCAAGGACACGTCGGGGCCGTCGCTCAACATCCTCATCAAACTCATGGCCGTCGAGTCCCTCGTCTTCGCGCCATTCTTCGCCACCCACGGCGGCATCCTCTTCAAGCTCTTCTAGTCGAGCGCAATCACTTCTAGAGGAGGCAATTAAGCCTCACCATCCGCCATTTTACTCCGTGACGCACTTTAATAAGATCCCTGCAGAGATCAGTGCTTCGATTTCTACTTTGTAGCTTCATCGGCTTGCTGTGTGTGTTCACTTCTCTGCCTGAGGCATTGTGAAGTTTAGCTTTCCGACTTTGTACAAACTAAAAAAGATGGGGTTCAATATTTTGTTTTGTTTGATCCTCCCTTCCCTTGACAAAATGCAGTGTGATCCCTGATCAGTGATGATTGCTCCACACAACGAACATGGGCTAGGCCTAATCCATCTTCAACGTCGGCCCAATCCATCTTGGCGACAGATACGGCCCCGTTGAAACCGAAGGGGCGCACCAAGCAAGCAGCCTTAAAATAACGGCAAAACGACCGTGCGGTCCATGACACGTAAGCTCATGAATGCTCGGTCGCATTGGCGGATTTTGGTCCCGGAGCCCGATCACCGAGAATATACGGCCGATATACTTGGCGTGACGGCGTCGTCCCGTTCCTTCTCCCTCCTGCTCTGCTCCCGTCCAACCGCACGCAGGCGGGGCCTCGTTCTCATCTCATCTCCAACGACGCCACCGCCAATTCCAAAGAAGATCGTCTCGCGTTAAATTCTAACCACCGAGCCGCGCTCACGGCCTTCGGTTCCAACAAGAAGAGCGGTTTCGGCAGCGGCTCTTCTATTCGAGAGGGAAGGGAGACAGCCATGGGCAACGCATCGTCGATGCTGACCCAGTACGACATCGAGGAGGTGCAGGAGCACTGCAACTACCTCTGTAAGCAAAGCAGCCATAGACAAATCTTTCCAAATTCGGTTTCCTCTTTTGTCTTTACCATCGATGTCTCGTTTGATTCTGTGATTGTTGTTTGGTGCAGTCTCGCAGCAGGAGATCGTGTCCCTCTACGAGCGCTTCTGCCAGCTCGACCGCAGCGCCAAGGGCTTCATCTCCGAGGACGAGTTCCTCTCCATCCCCGAGTTCTCCCTCAACCCGCTCTCCAAGGTCCGATCCACTTTCTTCTCTTGCTTGCCCCGGTAGGGGACCTTGTTTGTTTTGTCCCATTCTTAATTTCTTTCCCGGCAATCCGTTTGTACTGTACGTTGCCATTTATGCCAATACTGCAGACCTGTTCTTGGATTAGGCAGTGTTGTACTTTTGCCTTGGTCACGAATATGCCCTCACAGAGCTAGTACTACTCTCATATACTTCCTCAGGAAAAGAAGCCATTTGATCCTGATAATAAACTCTTAAACTAGAAAAAGAAGACACATATCCTGATTCATCATGATACCTCATCAAACGTGCAGCTTGGTGATCATTATCTACTACCTCCGGTTTTTTTTTTGTTGATATGTGACGTTGGTTAGTTCAAAAATGAGCTAACCAACTTCATATAAAAAAGAATGGAGGGAGTATCTAATTGTGTTTACTGCACATGTTGGGTTGGATTCCACACACTCTGTAGTACTGTATATGGTCACCTAGCTGAAGAACAGTCTCAGTAGCACTGTCTTCAAACAATTTCAGAATGAAGATGCACAGCTAGATTTGGCCATACAACCTGATCCGAATGCAAATTTTTGTAGCAGAATGTCCCAGCACATTCAATGATGCATCATGTAAAACAGGATGTTTATTTGTCCTCGTACAAATTTGGGAAGCTACTAAATAACTTATGACAAAGCTCTGCCAGGGCAAAACCTTTACTGCTTCGGATGATTCAACTAATACGTTACTCTCAAGTAACGATTCTGAGTTCCTCTTCCAATTCTTTCAGAGATTGTTACGGATGGTTGACGGATTGAACTTCAAGGATTTTGTTGCCTTTCTTTCTACTTTCAGTGCGAAGGCCAGCCTTCGGCAAAAGATCGAGTGTAATGCGACTTTCTTGTTTCTATCACATTGTTGTGTTCCAGTTTTTGATCTTAAAAGTGTCTAAATAATGAACGGGAGACTCCTCATGATAACACACTCACCCTTTTATTTTCTGTCTGATGAAGCAGTGATATTTAAGGTTTATGACATTGATGGCAAGGGAAGAGTAACCTTTAAGGACCTGCTTGAGGTTTTACGGGATCTAACAGGGTCGTTCATGTCTGAGGAACAAAGAGAGGTGTTCACTAGCATGATCAAATAATTTTATACTTGGTCAGTAGTAACATGGACATGTGGCATGCACTACAACCTCATCTATGAAAAAACCTTTTTCTCGTTTCCTATTCAACCAACTGTTATCATGCATCAGTTTAAAGTGTGCATAATTTGTTCTATGCCGAAGGAGACCATGAAACTACCGGTTTCTTCAGAGAGAATACTGGAAGTATAGCATGCTCACACGCCAAAAACAGTATAGAATGTGTTGTGATCCAATAAATTTTATTCGTATTTTCTAGTACTTTTCTGTTCTGATTTGCGGTATTGATATCAATTGTGGGTTTCTAAAGCTAATGTGACGCTCATCGTTTTCCATCACAACTGTTTAACTCAAGCACTCTAGATCTGAATTTTCCTTCCATAAGTTTATGAAGCACAAGTAGAATGTCAAAGTAACACAAACTCCACTGATTCTCTTCAGCAAGTATTAACTAAGGTACTGGAAGAAGCGGGGTACTCAAAGGATTGCACACTATCATTGGAAGATTTTATCCAGGTAGACAATCCTCTGACTACAATGTCTCCAGTATGTATACAGTATAGTCTTCATTCAGAGATTCAGTGGCCCTTTTATATCTGACCAGGACTCATCAGAATATTGTTTTTTTTAATACATATAAGTATTTTTAGTTTTTTAATACCATATTGTGCTATGCTTTCAGATAATCGACCATACTGGCCTAAAGATGGAGGTGGAAGTACCGATAGACTAGTGGACAGCACAGGGTTTCAGAAATGAGAATGCAAGCTCTGGTTTTTTCTGCAGAACATGTTGTTCATATCAATAGCACATGCGACAGGAGAATGAACATTTGCTTTGGTTTCTTCTGTGTTAGTTCGTATGATTTTAGTTTAGTTTACTATTTTGCAGCAACGCACTCAGTGTTGTTCTGCTCTGCTTGCTGATCCCTTGTGAATGTAGTAAACCTTATCAAGTTGTCCTATTTTCCGTGGAAACTTTTGCCCAGATATAAAATAGTTCCTTTCAGTACTTGGGGCAGATGGTTCCGAGTGTGTTGCGACTGTTGTAAAAGTTTGCACTGCAGGCAAGAGCCCGCGAGAAGGAAAAACTTGATGATCAATTAACGGAATGGTCAAACTGAATGCTATCCAATGTTTCTCCAGCTTTCGCAGATTATCATTCTCATCAAGTTTGTCGTCCATCAGCTGAGTGATCGAAAATTCTGGAACTTTCCTTTTGACGCAACAAAAGAGCTTACAAGTTCCAGTGGAGTTTGCAATTTGGAAAAAAGTGAATCTAGTTCTGAACCGGATGTGATTCTATGCAGAACTCACAAATAACCAGTGAATCGAAAAACTCTAAAAATAACCAGTGAATCGAGTAAGCGAAGTTCAGCGAACCAAACATGAATTAGCATTCATAGACGATAATAAACTGCACTCAATCCCACATTCAAAATCGAATTTGAAACGTCCAAAATCTTCAACCAGAATGGGCAGGGCAGCGCTTACCGGCTTGTCGCTCGCCTCTGAGATCGCCAAGGCAGCACCTCCTGCGCCGAAGCCGGCGGTATCCTTTTCTTCGCGAATCGATTCTACGTCGATCAAGAGAATGCATACGCGATGGCCCTCATCCACCGCAAACACTTCTTCCTCAACCCGCCGCCGCTACGGCATCATCCACGCTTCTCTCATTTAACCGCAAGATCTCGGCGCGCTGTGCCTGTGCTGCATCTTCGACGGCTCCTGTTCACAACCTGGAGCTCCCCCGAGCGAATTTTGGCTCGGATCGCTGTCCTCATCGCCGGCGTCGAGCTTTTCCTCGCGCCCCGCCCGCCGCCGTCACGCGCCCGCCGCACTCGAGGGCCCGATTTGAAAACAAACAGGGACTTGATAATAAACTTTATTCCCATTAGGGGGTTTTCTACAAATATTTGGATCGCGACTAATAATCGCGATCCAAATTAGGAGGTTATGTGTAAATAGTTGGATCGCGACTAATCCATTTTAGGGGGCTTTGTGTAAATATTTGGATCGCGATTATTAATCGCGATCCAAATGAGGGGGCTATGTGTAAAGTTGTGT
Source organism: Eragrostis tef (assembly GCA_000970635.1). Taxonomy (NCBI): domain Eukaryota; kingdom Viridiplantae; phylum Streptophyta; class Magnoliopsida; order Poales; family Poaceae; genus Eragrostis; species Eragrostis tef. The sequence goes on from LAPY01001757.1 coordinate 65,440, forward strand.
TGACCGCTTTCAACGCTCCTGCAGGAAGCGTCAGCCGTTACATACAGGGCGTACGGTCCAGATTGACTCTTTTGTCCGCTCTATCCTTTCCCCCGGTGCTGGCTCGCCCTCTCTTGCGGCCGGCGCCGCCGTGATCGCCATGGCTCCCGTTCCCGCCCGCCGACGGCGACGACACTGTCGTCGTCGCAGGTAAGCTCTTCGTCGCTGAAGGCCGCACTCGCGATCCACCTCATCAACGGCAACCGCCTCCCGGCCGCCAAAGCCGGCGCCAGCGCGTGCACGTCATCCCCGCTCCTCCGCCACGGGAAGCGCAAGGTCCCCATCCCTCCACTCTCCAGGCCCCAGCCATTCCTACACCTCCCATTCTCCTGCGCAATTCCAGCTCCAGGGCTGCTAGCTACAGATCTTTATTAAAGAATTTGCACTAGCATAGCTAGAGAAGAACTCTGTGTCTGCCTCTGTTCTAAGCAGATTAAGAACAGTTCTCCTGCAGGGCTAGGTATGGTGGCAGGTTGTTTCTCCTTTTCGTGTTCATCTTCCTTATAATCTCCGGTGAATACATCCTCAACAGTCTACAAGAATATGGCACATGTACACGTAGGTATTGCACTTGGCGACCTTGCTAGTAAGCTCTTAATAAAAAGGGATGAATGCTATGCTTAAAGGAAGAAATGGACACAACCTTCTTTGGATGTATAAAATCTCACTTTTAATTGAGAGAATAGAGAAATAACTTCAAAGAAGAAAAAGGGCAAGTTGTCTCTCATATATTCTTCTGTCCCTTTCAACCTAACATGATACTCAGCCAGCTCTTTTTTTTTAATGATTCCTCAATCCAAATGAGATAATGGACAGAAATTTCAAACCCACCTTTTTCTTTTAATTTATTTTATTAATTATTCTTCTTTTCTCATACATCTTCTGGACACTTCTTTTGCTCACAGTATGAAATCACAAATCTTTCAGCTTTGCAGCTTACTTTTATGTGCAGGTGAACAAGCTTCGCCATTCACCCAGACTTCATCTAACCTATGAAAATCATCATCACACCGAAAACAATCACCAATCAATCAAAGATCTACCTACAGGCAGGAGCATAGAAGCTGGGGATGTGAGCAAACACAATGGAGTAAGGAGCCACGGTTATGGGCTGTGTTCCCTCCACTTGCACAGGTTCCAGCTTAGGGATGTCGCCATTGGCGTCAGTTGCCAACACATTGCCATTTAGCAGCACTTGTTGGCTCTGCAATTTTCCGTCTCTGGGAGTGAGATGGTACTCTTCTCTTGTAAGTACAGCAGCTTTACCAAGCCCAGGAATATGACTGAACCCACTTCCCTCCTTCCTTGAGCCCTGGGTTTGTGCACCCTCACTCGTCACATAAATGTGGTCTGTGTTGGTGCCACTGAGGTTGATCAAGAGCAGCGTAATCCCATCCTGAAAATTCAAAGAAACAGAGCTAAGCATAGATCCGATAAGTAATACACGCTATTCCCCCAAAAGAAAGGGAACTTTGAATTGCATTTGTCCATTCTCCTTTTGTCATACATCTTCTGGACACTTCTTTTGCTCACAGTATGAAATCACAAATCTTTCAGCTTTGCAGCTTACTTTTATGTGCAGGTGAACAAGCTTCGCCATTCACCCAGACTTCATCTAACCTATGAAAATCATCATCACACCGAAAACAATCACAAATCGAATCAAAGATCTTCCTACAGGCAGGAGCATAGAAGCTGGGGGATGTGAGCAAACACAATGGAGTAAGGAGCCACGGTTATGGGCTGTGTTCCCTCCACTTGCACAGGTTCCAGCTTAGGGATGTCGCCGTTGGCGTCAGTTGCCAACACATTGCCATTTAGCAGCACTTGTTGGCTCTGCAATTTTCCGTCTTTGGGAATGAGATGGTACTCTTCTCTTGTGAGTACAGCAGCTTTACCAAGCCCAGGAATATGACTGAACCCACTTCCCTCCTTCCTTGAGCCCTGGGTTTGTGCACCCTCACTCGTCACATAAATGTGGTCTGTGTTGGTGCCACTGAGGTTGATCAGGAGCAGCGTAATCCCATCCTGAAAATTCAAGGGTTCAAGGAAACAGAGTTAAGCATGGATCTGATAACTAATACGCCCTATTGCCAAAAAGAAGAAAAGGAACTTTGAATTGCATGTGCCCCATACTGAATTTCTGGCGCAGTGTGCATATGCACGGATCATATTTGTGCCGTTGAATGTAGTTGAGAGAACTTTGGTTCCCATTAGGCGATGCCATAGTAAAGCACTGCAGATACAGATAAAAATTATGTTAAATCAAGATGCGATAATCTATGGTGCCAAGTGAATTTCCATGGATTCAAGGCATGTTTACCTGTAATAATCAGGATTTGGTTCAAATGTTGTTGTGTTTAGCAGACCATAGTTGCCACCAACCAAGGTCTGTCTGCAGTAACTCTTTGTGTCATACTTTGATGACATCCCAAGCTGATCCAAGTACCTGAAACATTACCATTTTTTTAAATGTCAGAAATATTACCAGTTCATAATAAATACTCCTTGCGAAGGTAACCTTAACTGCTGAGGTATTCAAAAATGTTCCTGACTCACCAGAAGCTGAAAACAAATGCATCAGTTACAAGGTGGTGGCCACTGTTGTAAGCCCCTCCGGCTTCGCCAACCCATGCGACAGCAGACGTCCCTGCAGACTTCAGTATCCCCTGAAGATTGCTGAATGTGCTCGTCATCCCATCAAGGTAAGATGGATTAAGAATTTTCTCAACCAGATGATCATCAACACCTGAAAATTGAACGTTTGACCCACTTCATGCAGATTCCATGTTTCCAATTCATGCACCGAATCAATGATCGGTCAAAGTGAGCATACCGGGACCTAAGTTATAGATATGGTGAGTGATCACGTCCAGTTGGTTTGGTTTTGTTTTGCCGATGAGTTCGGTGAACCAGGCTGCGTCAAAGAAGCCTCCAGGTGCAAGTACCAGCGGCTTTGATGAGCCTTGGTAGGTGCTATCAATAATCTGTTTCAGAGTCATCACGTCTGCTGCATATTGGTCTGCATCAATCCGGGCTCCGACTCCACTACCACTGAGTTCATTCCCTACAATAACATTGTACTTAGACCCGAAAGTATTGTACCATATTATACCATACAGAATTACTGCTAAGATTAGATTGGTTCTTAAGAAAAACAGGGCACAATATAAAGTATGACTTTTTGTACATTGGCGTGTGAAAAGCCAAGGAAAGCATCATTTATGATCCTTCCATTGCTCTTTACAGCTGATAGCTCTATCTAAAGTGATGTCGACATACTTGTCCAGATTTTTCTACACGCTCAACAGAATTCCTTTTCAACATACTTATCAAAACTACCGCAATATAGTGCCTTCACTCTATATCATAGCAAACGAAAAAGAAAT
>LAPY01001757.1:75806-86293 GCA_000970635.1 Eragrostis tef
TAGCGGCGGCAGACAAACGAGACCTTAACTATGTATGAACCATATATGCCTGAAAAATAATTATTTTGGCCGGGTTGGTGATTGTGATTTTTTTTACTTGGCTTGCTCATTCTCGTACTTCATCTGTACTAGTTCTTGACAGAGACGATCCCTGCTTCATGACCATCTCAAATCTTGCCGACATGGTTTCTCAATCGCTGTGAAATTTTCAGGGCTTGCTCGTTTCCTGGGGGAATGTTTGCTGCTTGACCCGCGTAGCAAAGCAGGCTCGAGATGCGCATAATATCCGTTCCGTGCTGCGGTCACCACCAGATGCAACCTGCTCTCCAACAGACAACGTTGGTGCACCTGCATCGGTCGTCTTGGTTAGCGGCGCCCAATTACCAAATTTGCCGTAAACTAATCCTTCTTTCGTTCCGTGGCTTTTGTCAGCCGCCTGCTCTTTCGCATAGCTGTAGCAGATATAGGTTTATTCATATTCTTTCACCCTATCAGACCGTGACCAATGTTAGCGATAGAAGGATGTAAAGTGTCAAAATATATTACTTGAAATTCGGGAAAAGAGCCGAGGAGAGCGGGAAGACATTGCAGAGTTTGTGATGATCATGACACGCAGAAAGGTCCGTTTGGTACTTCACCAGGAGTGAGAGTTACGTGATTTGGGTCGAAACAACCATCTTATTGTGGATCCAATAATTCAGTTCAGCCCAGGAAAGAAAAAATGTCATACCAACCTGCACCGCACTAGAGTGATTGAGCATATGCGCACTTCATATTTTCATTCTCCAATAATTCCTTGCACATGCGACACTGGCATATGGTGCCCATAAGTTCACGTTGACGCATGTCTCGCTCGGATTACTCCATTGGACTAGCTTAGCTAGTATAGGTAGCCTAGTTGTAGAACTAACTATGCAAAACTGCTCACTCCTGCTCCCAAACAGAGCCCTAACTAATATGCAATCCAGTGCCGTGAAGATGCAGTACTGCAGACGTGTCCGCCCTTCTCTAGATGTTCACATGTGAAAGGACATGCCATCTGCTAATGTCTGATGCTTCTGCGCTGCAATGCATAATTTTGCCATCCATGCCATCCAGATCGCAATACGCATGTGTCGCTTTTAGTTTTGCCAGCCAGGAAACGATTCTACCTTTTCTGACTTCGTGGTAGTAGGCCTTTGCTTTGCTTGTGGGTGAGAACAGCTAACTGCTAGGCATAACTGGAGAGTGACGAGATAAAAGAGTTCGGTTTTTTTTGAACCTAAAAAAAAAAAGAGTTCGGTTGGTTAGCTCGCTCGCCGCCATGGGAGATTGGACGTCACACCTAACTGAAACCCACGGACGGCATATGCATCAGGTGTCAGCGCTGGCCTCAGGGACTGGCAGCATAGGTATGCTTACTACCTGACATAACAGCATCCATAGACATAGCTAGGCATCCAATCAACGTCCAGGACAACCAAAATGTGCACGCGATTGCATCTGCCTTCACTTATCTTCTTCGATCGCTTGCTTTTACAAATGCCACTAAATAACCTTGTGATTGATGCTCGTTTGTTGCTACGCTATGTATGCAGGCAGCTACCTCTATCAAGGAAGAGTAGCGGCCATGGCAGGGAATCAAAAGAGGGTTAAGAAATGGATGAACCAGCTCATGTGAGCAACACTTGTATCTCTCTGATGTTCTAGTACATGTCAAACTGGGTAGGTGTACCAGATGCGTCAAACGAGAGTAGTATAGTATGTATTTCTACACTGCTTGCCATGCCCGGTTGTTCAGCTAAATTAGCGCTACATGGACGTGAACGTGCAACAGAATGACAGCGATTAACAAGCTCGTCATGGAGGCGCCGTACAAGCTGCTGATACGTATGCTGATCGTTGGTTAGGGATTAGGATTTAGCTTTAATATTGCCCTGTCCAGAAGCAAACAACACATGATGTACCTTGGCTTTTGCAAGAGAGGTGTGGTAATGCAAGAATATGATCAATTGCTATTCAACAACAATGCGATGGAGAAGTGACATGAGTCATATGTCACAACAATGGTATGGTATTATAAGGTTTGACATTAGAAAAAGATTGAACCTTTCATATGTTGGACCACAATACAATGAGCTAGCATTGCATCATTGTTAATGTTGAGTGATAGGCACTGTACCTACGTTCCAAATGCATTCTTGCCCACACCAAAAAAGACAAGTTATCCCGATGGGAAAATGGCAGCTCTGACCTTGCGTACGGAAAGAGAGGACGGAAGGAATAAATGGATTACATATAGTGCGATGTGATTAGAAAATCACAAAAGAAACATTAGACCTCAATTTGAGTTTAGAAGAAAAAATAAGTTTTACAGTAACCTAATCGTGCAAGTTAGACCAAATCTTGTAGTTGGTATGACCTATTATGTCAAAAAGAAAATAAAATGTTAGACTCTATAGCAATAGCATTCCCCTCCTTGATTATTTTGGGCAACACAAGAATTACTCAATAATTAGTTGATGAGAAGTGGATTACATCATGCATGCAACCGCTACATCTCGAGCCCCTCTTTCAAAGCGTGTAATCATATATACTAGTACCTAATATGACTAACCTGTTGGTTAGACTAATCCACAAGAGGCAGGGACCAAGGGGGTCTTGTCTTATTTTTCCATGCTGAGCTTTCCAGCGGCGACGGGCGCATCTTCGGCACTGTGACCTTGCCATTATAATTTGCGGAAAACGAACCAATTTTTAGTCTTTACTTTCGGAAGACGTGCTCTGTTTGCTAGTGAAAATGGGATAAGATGCCAGGTGTTTTCTTTTCAATTGACAGTGATGGGTTTAATAGGTGTGCTTTGCCGGAAGTATTTATCAGGCTCGCAGCGATCTGGTGTACACGAATACAATTTGGTAAATGATGAATGCAAATTGGTGGAATTAATACTATGAATCCAAAGAGAGAATGATCACATTTATGGATTCAGAAATATTTTTTCGTTTATGAAAGTAATATGTACGAATCAGACATAAATTAGGGCAATGAAAGGTAGAAACCTTGTTGGAAGAACTTCCAGTCACAGTTCGGGAGATCCATCATGCCTTGCACATGTTTGCAATTTATTCTTGACGCCTTCTTGAATAGCCCGGCACAGGCGCACAGCGTCAGTGCTCCAGCCTATCTCGTAACTGACAGGCCTGATAACGTGACTTGAGTGTGTTTAATCCGTGCCCAAACCAAAAGTAGCTCCACATGGATTTGCCTCACCTTTCAATTGTTCTCAAAACCTTAGGCAATTCCACCTCCCAGCGTTTGACATGTAGTTTCTCATCCATAGACCACGCATAAACCAAAATCTTCTACTAGCCAATCATGGAAAAGCTATTTTAGGTACAACAAATCAAACAATCGGAGTACACCAAAAGATGATTCAGTCCATTGAAACAGATCCATTTCATGAGTTCACCGCATGCAAAGCAACCAGCAAAGTTGGACCAAAGTTTTAGGATAGACATTAATTTTGACATTGATTGAAACACGAAACTAACAGATGCAATCCCCATCAGTTTTCACTTATCACCATCACAATACGCTCTACTGGCCAAGTACTGGACTGAGGTGCACAACATATTCCAAGAACTACATGGCTGTCATGAACCGAAGCTCATGGATGAGATCAGTTAAAGCTAGGGCAAATAGGTCCCTTCGACAAACCAAGGCGAACCTCCATTCCATGGTGCATGTCAGGCTGGCGGAGAGTGTCAGAATCTTGAGGCACTGCAAGCCAAAGGAAAAAGAAAGTTAGCACGACGTAAGACATTTGAAGCAATATGACAAACACCCAGCTAGTATGAAGCATGTTTTATCAGAAATAGTGAGGCCACCAAAGCTATTCTAACAAAGAGCACAAAAACTCGGATCATTGACCATGCCACATGTATATATATCACTTCTCTAGTAGACTAAATCACAAGAATCAGACCATGAATAGTCCACGTCAAGTAAAACAAAGCTACCAATCATGTAAATTCAGTTCTATGAAACTGAGTTAAAATATAAAAATTAAAGATGCGACACTTCGCTAACATGTTAAGTGTTTGATTCTCAAGTAACTCCTAACTTTCAATCAAACCAGTAATATGATTACTGAGTCTTCCTATGAAGAAAAAAAATAATGCTACGATCACAGTTAAGAAAATTAAATATGTCAGTGTTCTCTAGATGACAAAGTATTGCAGAAATCCTTGCACACGTGAAACAGCATGAATATTTCTCACTGGACATAAAGAATAGAAGCTCTTACTGTTCAGATAATCTTCAAATCCAAAATCATCCAGGGAACCTGTCAGTGCCTCATATCCAAGCATAGACGATGGCAAAGCACCCGGGGGCCTTTGGAACCTGGCATCAACAGATTTTCATCAGTGAGACATCAAATGCGCTTATCAGAAAAAAAAATAATGGAAGATAAATGCAGAGTGGACTTGGAATGCTCGGTGTAAGAAAACAGGAGGTGCATAACTATAGCAGCCCCCCAGCTCTATTCCCTCCATCTATGAACCATTAGTGATTTGGTGTTACAAGGAACCGACAAATATTGAGGTTTCTTAATTATGACTCCAAATTTAAAGCAGAGAAAGGTCAATGCACTTAGAGAGAACCATTTGAAAACAAATAACCAATGTGATATCAGCAAGATAGATAAGTAAGAGTGCTTCTTTCAGAACTAACACTGGTAGAATGCCTCCAATACAGTAAAGCTTTGATTTCAGGTGCAATTAATCATTCAGTAAGTAGTAGGCGGCGCAGAACAATACAGGAATTGCAAATAAACTATTGGTAGCAAAATGAGCTTCGGCACATTTTTTTTCAGCGGACTTATATTTCATTAAGGGAGTTTCGATACCGAAAAACATGGTCTCAACTATTCTGCAATAATAAAGACTTAAAACCATTCCAGCACACTGGCAACTAATTTTAGGTACATTCAACCCTCCAGTAGCATTAAGGATACAGCAAATGGCAATAGGAGGAATGGATCACCGCATGCAAAAGGTTAACCACGTTACAGCCATATATGCTGAAACTAAGTAAAGAAATATAAATTGGTAAACCAAGCACTTCTACACTAATTGGATTGATCTCCTCCGCCTAACATGACCTAAAGCTGATAAAATAAGTCAAACCCACAGCAAATATAAATGAAGCAATTCGAGCTCAGGGGAAGGTACAGAAGTTTCAGGAATTCAACCCAAGCTTCCAATCGACACTGATAACTGGGTGCCAACAGCTACCGCTAGTGTATCTGATGCTTACATCGACAATTCGTGGTAGCGCAAAATTTTCTGTGGGGAATTACAGGAGGGGAGTGCAAGACCTGGACAGGATTTGGGCATCGAGATCCTTGCGGATGTTGAAGGCGGATCCGTAGATGGCTTCCGTCCCGAACCTCTTCTTGTCCGCCCAGAACTTGGTCTCCTGCGCGTACGCGTTCGTCCACCAAGCACTCGGGTTCAGCGTTAGGGTTTCGAGGGCACGGAACGGAAAACAGAGGAGAGGGCGCAGGGTTACCGATTGGAGAGTGGACTGGAGCGGATGAACCGGCACGAGATCGGCCTTCACGCCGGCGTTGAGGCCGAAGCGCAGGGCGTCGTGGTCCACGCCGATCTCCTTCTTCATGCCGCCGCTCGCCATCGTCGCTGATGCTGCTGTTCTCTCTGTGGTTCGCTCGCTCTTCTTTCTTTGCGGAGAAGAAAGGAAAGGCTATGGGTTTGGGCTTTATTTATAATCGAGTTCCTATACTCCTAAGCCAGTTCTGACTATTCCTCCTGTTGGGCTGGCCCAACTGAAATTATGAAAGGCCCAGTTATATTTTTCCTGAAGGTTTCTGGGAGTAAACGATTTTTTGGGTGAAGTGGTCATGAGGTTCCCGCGTTTTGTCGTTGAAACTGGTGTTACCAACATTGGAGCAGGCATAAATGACACATCATCCAATTGAAGCGAGCTTTTCGCGTATTTTCTCTCTTTTTTTTTAGTGTTGGCGCGCCATTTTAAGATACAGATTCGAGGCTTGATGCAGTATGACAGGTTTCTAAATTCTAATTGTACCATCTGTCTGTCCAAGCTCCAAGGGGGTGTATTAGTGCTGCCGACTCCCTTGCTGCTGACGTCGATGTAACTGTTGCCTCTGGTTCTTATTGTTGATTGCATGTCCCGAACTGTATTTCTTTGTTAGTGGCCGACAATCTGGCCGGTTCCACTAGATGAACGAAACTTAGCACTCAGGATACTTCTATTCCGATAGAAACCGCGAATGTAAAATGAAGCAGATACAGATGTAGTATCGTGAAATAGAAGAGATCAAACAAAGAAGCGTAACGTTGAAGAGCTCCTGCTTCAGAAATCCGTCTTTAACACCATGACTCGACGTCTCCCCAAATCAATCTCTACAAGGTTATAGTCTACTGATATGATTGTGGTACAAGGTTGCAATGGCGTAATCTGTTCTATAAATCTAAGCGTATCATGTCAGTACATAGTTTAGTTTCTCAAGGGTAAAGGTTCTGCAGCCGCAAAGTTCAAAATCATGAAGCTGGAGATCCATCTATGTGCAAGGAAGAAGTAAATGCTGCTCTATTCTTGGTTCATTTCTTCAGCAGGCAATCCTTGAAGCCCTTCTCCAGCTCTTCTCTATTGAGATTCCTGCCGATAAACACGATCTTGTTGATGCGTGGTTCGTTTGGCTCCCACATTCTCTCAGGAGATCCCTGGAAAATATCATGCACCCCCTGCAAACGAGAAAATACATAAATATTTTAGGCACATTCATGCTAGTTTGAAAATACAATTGGTAAAAGCTAAGGCAAAGACTTCGGAAAAAGGAAAATCCTTGTCGAATGAAATGCTGGCTCAAAAGAACAAAAGCGTTGCACTAGATTAGCAGCAGAGTACAAGAATTGTTTATGGCAAGCACGCAAAGTGCAAACACATAAAATAGATGGTGCTTGGGGGCAGAGATGCCGATACTTTAGCAAACAGCGTGGCAAGAAAAAAAATGTTTCCTTCCAAAACAGAACACATCATTACAACACACAATATAATAAACAAATTTGGAATATTACTTGGAGCATGCATATCGCTTTCCATATTACTAAGAACACATTAACTGGTTTCAATGTTGTAAATGCTACAGCTTGAGGAGCATATAAACAAAATATTGCGACTGAGACGGGATAAAATTGTAGCATAGATTAACACAAACCTGAAAGACAAAGCGTTGAGGCATTCCACTGACAGAAAGCAGCCCTTTCATCCTGTATATATCTTCACTGTGTTCCAGTAGTAGGTTCCCCAAGAACATGTCAGCCTGCATGAGGGCATGTTAAATGGCTGTTTATACCACAAACCACCGTTTGCAGGCTATAAAAGGGATTCAGTTCCAATAAGCTTCCTCAGTTCGCACCTACTAATTGCCCCTTCGTGTTTCTAATATACTCCCTCCGTTTCATAATACTTGTGATTCATAGGGAAGTGAGAATGAAACATCGAAATGTGAGAATCACAAGTATTGTGGCAAAAAATTGGAAGTCTAGAATCACAATTATTGTGAACCGGAGGGAGCATGACCTTAGGACAGTTTTTGCTTTGAAATTGAACTAAGAAAGTTGTCCTGAAGTCATATATCAAAAACCGTGGGGCATAGGGAGTAGTCACATTGTAGATGTCCCAATATTCATTCCATCGAAATTGTGAAAATAGAGCTAAATATGGGGAATAATTTCAAGACTGACCTTTTCAAGATCCATCTCCCCTTCACAAACAATGCTCACAGAAGAAACACCTGGATCATGGGTGTGATCATGTGCATGATGATCTACAAGAAGGCAGGCAGCATAGAGTTTATTTTTCTTCATACTTCAGATTTTTCAATTAGTACCAAGAAGATTCAAAGAACTCAGAGAGCATTCCCATGTCCATTTCCAGATCATGAGATTTACTATTGCTAACTATGCATGGTGACCGTGCCAGTCTGGCCATGCCATGACAACAATGTTCCAAGATGTAAGCTCACCATGTCCGTGATCGTGATCGTGATCATGATGATGGTGGTCATGCTCATGTTCTGCGTGGTCTTCATGTGATTCTTCGGAGACAGCACTCTCAATCCTGAATAGCATACAAAATCCAACTCTGAATTCCTCTATTCTCACCTTACAAAGATTAGTAGCTTGAATTAAACCTCTTTAAAAGGAAAAGATACCTATTTTGTATGTATACAATCTTCAGCTGATTATTTTTGTACATATAAAAGATGAACGCTGACATTACACATGAGTTTACTACATTGTATTCAAGCAGGTATTTGAATCCATCTAGTACATACACATACAGACAAAAAAAAAGGGGGATTCAAGTTCAGCTCTTTCACTTCATCAGTTCATTGCATTGCTTAAGATCATGTTTCAGCCTATCAAATAGTTTTGATCTCCTAATGCTAGCAGTAGAAGAATTAAAATTCCATATGACTGCCTGCTACATTCACACCTAGCTTATTTCATTCTGCACTGTTTCTTCATTAAATTCGCTCTTTACCCTCAACGTAAATGGCTGTTACTAGGGTGAACTGATGCGTATACATTTAAATTAGCAAATGTACTATTTGCAAGAACGAAAATAAAATTCAAAAAGGAGATGAAAGAAAGAAACCTCTCCAGATCAAATCCTCCAATTCCAAGGACATAATCAAGATCAACTTTACCATACTCAGCTCGTTTCAAATTAGCCATGCGATTGATACCCTGTATTTAGAAAAGGAGGATATTACAACAAAACACATGGTAAGTCAAGAATAGCATGAATATGCAACACTAACCCTTATCCGCTCAACCAACGAAGAAACTTCAGTTTCATTGACAAGATCAGTCTGCAAGTAACAGCTAACAAGCGTAAGATATTCATGTTACTAACAAGGACATCAATTATATAAACAGAAGTACGTAAAAAGGTAAAATCAGAAACAACCAGCAAAGAATGGCTAGAGGACCATCACCTTATTCACTATAATTCTGTCGGCATAAGCAATTTGCTGAACAGCTTCATTGACTATACCCTTGGGCTTTACTTCATCCAAATGCAGTTTAGCATGCTTTGCGTCAACTAAAGTTACAACACCATCCAGCTTGACATCATTAAAAACAACATCTTCTGCATAGAATGTCTGTATGATGGGAGCTGGATTTGCTAAGCCTAAAAACAAGACACAGATAGTTAGAGCATTTACCATGACTATACAATCCATGAATAAACGATAAAACTATACTTTGATTAATAGCACTCTTATATTTTATGGATGTCTACAGCTTATACAAACCAAAATATTTGATGTGAGATAAAAAATCTGAAATCTGGGAACAAGAAGATCCCATGCCATAGATTTCCCTGACCATAGTGGCAATGTACCGTTTCTAAGACACCTGTACCACATTCCTTACCTGTGGTTTCAATAACAATATGATCAAACTTTCCCTTCTTCCTGCTAACCAGTTCACCAATCATACGGACTAAATCACCACGAACAGTGCAGCAGAGACAACCATTATTTAGCATCATTATGTCCTCAGCTCCAGCGGTTTGTGCAGCAACTAATGAACCATCAATATCGACTTCTCCAAACTGCAACGTTAACAGTAAAAATTTAACGAGTGTATGTGGCCCAGCTTCACCTAACCTACTTCAGCTGATGACACTACCAATTATTGCCCAGTAGTATGGTTTCTGCCTTTCTGGGGCAAGCAAATATGCATGTTTTTCAGGACTGAACAAACAGATGCTGGCCAACCACTAAGATAAATAATATACACTTGTGACAAAAATGAGAATCTAAATTATTGATAAAAAAAATCACTTGTACACTTATACTGGCATACCTCATTCTCAATGACAGCAATCCGCTTTCCATGCTGAGCAGTCAGAATGTGATTCAGCAGTGTTGTCTGCAAACAACAAACAAACTAAGATTATTAAATATACAGTAATAAGGGGTTCATGCTAGCAGACCTCGCTGAACTCAAACAAACAGGATATCGTTCTGTTTATCGTGTTGCATACAAGTCACGGTGCCAAAGGTATGAAGCTATGCAATTAGACAAACGGTAAGCAACCAATGCATACACCAACGTACCAGCAGATCAACTAACTTCAATAAAATGAGGCCTCCTCCTAGTATCCAAGCAGAAACATTATTTGGCAAACGGTAGTGCCAAGTGCTAATTATTCTGATGGTTTGCACTAGTATCTAGTTTATACGTATGGAACTATATGAAAGTGGGCGAATTGGCAGGCTCGTTCGCCTTGAAGGAAGCTACGGCTACGGGTAGGGCTCTGACCTTGCCGGAGCCGAGGAAGCCGGTGATGATAGTGGCGGGGATGCGGTTGTCGGGCGGGATCATCGTATCCACATCGGAGCCCTCCTCCGTTGTGGAAGCCGCCGAAGCGGCGAAACGCC